>BHDV01070155.1:99999-118789 GCA_005406045.1 Adoxophyes honmai | reverse complement strand
CGTGTTACATCGAGGAGTTGACTGCTGCAGCAGCTGCCTGTGAACCCTGGGCCTTCAGCTTTCACAAGGTGAGTGAACAAACGCTTTTCTTCCTGATGGTTGCCTTGGGAGATCCTGTTCTTTCTACAGTCCACTGTCTCCTACTTTCTCCGCTTTCCACTGCTTTCCACTGAACTATCGAACTTTCCCTACAATTTCAGTATTTTAATACCGGCCAAATGCACAAAAAATTGTCAATAACACGCTCGTCAAAAACTTACACACTCCATAAATCATCATCAACTGATGGTTTTTTTTTTTAAACAAATTTTTCATCTACGGACTCGTGGTTCGTACCTTGATGATTTTAGGATATTTTTTATTTATTTTAGCTTCAAGTGATGGTTTGTTTTCATCTGTTGTTGTTAAATTGTTTTTTTTTATTAGATAATAAGGCGAAAGTTAAGTTTTTACTTTTTTTCTTGAATTTTTCTGTTAAAGTATGAAAGTATTTTACGTTACCCATAGAAAGAAATAACAGACCAACCTCGCAATGACGACCAAATAAGTATTATGATCTACGAGACAATAGTATACCTACCTCTGCGCAACGACCGTTATTACTTTAACACACATGCTCTCCGAATTCATAATCCATACTATTTCCATAGCTAAGCATTGATAATGCCCGCATTTTCAATTATGCTCACAATGGGACCCCAAATGTTATCATCGTCAGATGCTGTAGTGAGCCAACGCGCTCGCACAATAGCATGTTATACAACATCCATTTCGTGTTTACCCGGCAAAAAATTCAGAGATTACGACATGTTAGCAGTTAAACCATTTGTATGACAAATAGGCGGCGGATTACACCCCAATTCCACCGCGGTGTTCGCCGGTTATTGTGCCGGCGCGTATGGTGTTTACTAACCATTGATGTTTTAATGGCCTTCGGTTTCCGTAAAAGCTATCTGCTTCTCTCATAAAGGAGATTTTATCGCTCGGTCAGATGCTTCCGTAATTGTACGAATCTTATTGATCTATAGTGACTATAATATTCCGTTTTATTACGTTAAGTAAACTTGCCGACGGAATCTATTTTAGCGACATGGGGAACCTAAGTCGATATTAACGGAATATCTACTTATTATTAACCATAAGTATATTTATTTGCAATGTCATTTTTTCTTATTAGGGTACTGAACAGCAAAAAAGCAAACCACAAGAATCAACTTCTATCATTCCCTCAATAAAAAAATTACCAAAAACTACTAATAGACGCTTACATGTTTTTACGAACGACAACTCCACCCAAATTTTGTCTTCGAAATGAATTAAGTTTGTTCAGTTAGAACTGTCGTTAATCTGCCTCCTGCTTTTTAACAATGTAGGCAAGTATGTTCCTCAACAGGCGAAGTTCACAAGTCGGAAAGAATAACTTCTGGCGTACTTAGAAAGTGTCGAACATGGCTAGCAACGTTAACACATTCAGAACCAAGGACCCGGCTCCCGGGTTCTTCAAAACATTACTCAGATACCGAGAACCCGGGAGCCGGGTTCATTTTGTACTAGCTATAGACTGCTCGGTTCCGCGCAGATGTTTTGATTTTAGGCGTGGTCGTGAATGTGTTAACTTGGTGTCGTACGCAAGAACGCCTTTTCAAACAGCCCCTCTGGAAATAAAACTGAAGTATCTAGATGGGTTTAAACGTCCTGCTTGTCTCTGGAAGCCAATAACCTAACCCAAACCACAGAGTAGGTATTAGTGCTAATGCTAAGTATAGAAGGTTCACTCCCGAACATTTTTGGGTGTAAAAATATTGTTGTCTCTTTCTAGAGTTACATGCCCAGACTGGGCCTTTTCTAATGCAAGCCCTGTTCTTTCAAACCTGTCGCATCTGATGTTTCCAGTACCTACCTACTCTATAACAGCGTCATCGATCTTGGTCTAATCTAACGCATTAGATGTTTACCTAGAACTGTACATACGTACATGCATCGTGCTTGTATTCCCCAAACGGGGTAGGCAGACCGACGAATCGCTACATAAACAAAACCATGACTAATGTAGCCCCGTAGCCCCTTCTAATATTATTTTTGGCTTCAAGAGGTGTAATAGGGACAGGTTGCTAGGTTGTCGCTTAGAATATTCCTTAAGCTTTTTTCTTTGTCGCCTCTTACGACTTCCACGAGAGAAATGGAGATTTTTTTTATGTATTTGCGATACAACTCGAAAACCTACAATTATTATGTTCCAATATACCTATTAATTTTTAAGAGTCTAATATGAAATTCTTCATAGTAAAATTAATTACGGAAGCAATAAGATCAACCTATCAATGCTAGTATTGACATGGAAAGGTTTTTGTAAGTCGACAGCATCTTAGTGTAGGTATGTCTTTGAAATTGAAATGTTTGCAACTGAAACTTGATATCATACAAAAAAAACCTACACATTTTGACAATTGTCCTAAATTAAGTCCTTTGGGCCTTAAGAGGATAGGCCGACCAAAGAGTGCAAAAGAAAACGGAAAGATACTAAAATTGTAGTCACATTCAATTTCCTTTTCAATTTTTATTAATTCCCAGGTACCTATTCAACCTTAAAACAATTTCGTAGTGGAATACATTGCATGTTCATTGTTATCGGTATGAAAGTTAACTCAAATAAACATTAATTTAAATTAACAAGCCAAATTGTTGTTTTAATATTTCACGCGATGCAAATTGTACTTTGCATCATTTACATAAATTATTGCAGTTTCTGTATGCACCTGCAATCCCAACTTATTATGCATACAGATATGAAACTAACTACAACTGCCTGTCAATCTATCTACCTGTGCTTTTACGTTCCATTGCCAAACCAACTTTGACGAAATTTGGCAGAGTTGTCTTAAGTCGCAAAGACGGATAATGGCTTCTTTTTCCGGATAACGCATGTTCCTGTGATAAAGAGATAAGCAAAATGCACGCTGATGGATTCGCAGGCCACAGCTATATCAGCAAAAAAAATATTGCCATTCTCAAGATACTACGTAACATTTTCTTTGATCGTGCTCTTCCCGGTTTAAGTTAATATCCACAGCAGCGAGTATAATCATGGACTTACCGATAAATAATAAGCATATAATAATACTGCGGGGTTAGGAACACGAGCCGAGCACGGTGCAGTTCATTTAAATTGCAAATTCTCTAATCGGCTGAGCTAAGTCGAATTTGCGACGTTGAATAGAAAAGGAGTCTCAGCCGGCGCTGGAGGCCAGCCTCTGCTAAAATTGTATGTATACTTTATTACTCCTAAAAGGTTGCCTTTATAAGGCGAGTTCAGGAAGAGAAACTTTGCCCAAACTTAGGCGGATGATTGATGGTTTAAACAAGTACATAAGCATCTTTATTACAGTCAGTTTATAAACAACTTGTGTCAAATTTTTGATACGAGGAGATGGTAGTCTGAACATGAAAGATGAGTAAACTGGTTAAAATGTATATAATTTAGGAAAATTAAGTTCAAAGTGTTGGTTACCTTGACATTTAATTCGTTTTCTACTTTAGTCGATCGATTAAGTCAAATTATTATTAATTTAAGTAAATAACTACTGCCCAATGAGATCAAAACATTTATTTGTCAAAAATAGGTTAAATAGATACTGTACTTGAGTCGAGCATACAAACATGAAAGATAATAACGAAAGATAATTTCATCGCCGTCGGAATAATAAGCTTGTAAACTTATGCCAGAATTGCCAATCTAAAATTTCTTCTCTATAGAAATTTCTGAAATCTTCTTAAAATAAACGTCGAATTCCGTGATTTTTTAATTAGAATTCAGCAACAGCAAATACCGCGTCACGGTTCTGCGAACAAGAATCGATCGCATATCGCACGAAGCAATATTTCATCATAATCAAATACTGCACTAATCGGGGTACATGGTGCATCAGGAAGTTAGGAGCGCAATAAACTATCTGGCTGGTTCATTGTGGAAGTTTTGGCGCTGATCACGGCTCATCAAGTTTTATTAGTAGGGTGTAGGGATCGGCCATAAATCGTCACCGATGACAGATTCAATGGGCCGTGCACTCGCTTTAAAATCCGTCAAGGGAGATTCATTCATTGAGATGAAGATTTCATAAATTAACGATACGATAATTTATTACGTTTAATGGAATTTGACGGTCGTATTAAGAATTGTATTTTATTACATTCTGTCTGCTGTTTGAATGATTATAAATCTTAAAGTTTATCGACGTATATGTATAATTAAATATAGGTACAAAATTTCGTATACTTGTTCAGGTAGGTACTTATGAGATAATTTTGCGTGAACCTAATTTTTCCAGCCAGAACTGAAGATTTCAAGTTTTCTGCTGTCTAACTGTGAGCTTGCGGTGATTTGTAAAAAAGTTAGGAGCCCGCTAACCCATGCTTGCTGGGGTCAGGTCGATTCGTTTCCACTCGCAAGGCTCCGCTTAATGACTCCGACATTTGTCTTTCCTTCCTCTCAGCCCGCGCCGAATTTATACCAGTATTTACGTATACTGTTAAACTTGTTCAGAAGTATCATATACGTGACTCCCGGTCTTGGATGTGACTTCGTCTCGCAGTAATGCTTTGTGGACATTAGAGCTGGCTGCGACCCGCCCTTCCTAAAAGCGTTACGTAGTTTAGGGACGATCCCAAACGTGCCGTTAGTTATAAGCAGGTAGTCCGAATTAATTATGTAGCTATAGGTGTACTGATTTCAGATGGATGTAAGAACGACAAGAATAAAACACGTCGCTACTATAAACAACCTTTGAATACGTTTACTTCGGGCATGCTCGCTTTTAAGAGATTTAGCCTAATAAAAGGGGATGGAGGGTAACGCTGTAACGCGGCGAATGCCCCACAAAGCGGGATGCTGGGTGTGATTTGACACGTCACGTCCCGCGAATCAACTCCTTGCTTACCACGTATGCCGAATTTTATTATGCATCAAACGCTAGCCTTGTCAACAAACATTGCCATAAAACCCTCATCAAAGCAAGAGCACCGTATAGCCATTAGGAAGCGTATTAAGAGCCCGTGATCACACGAATTTTGAAATTACCCCGTTCATAAACAACCGAATTAGTAGGTATTTGTTTAACGCAAAGGTAGTTGAAGAACTTACCGCAGCTAACTTTTTATGTGACAACAACGAAGAACGAACAGCACTTTTGGCAATGAAAACAGAGACAATGTTAGATGATAACCAAGATTTATGAGAAATCTATTCTGACATATGTGCTAATATGCTAAACACTAGTTTACATGGTGCTCGTGAGCATTGCGAGACATTTCAATCACGAATTCCAGAGGCTATAAGAAGTAATAAATGTTATATGAACTTAGGTCGAAACACGATTTTTTTTACTATTATTAAGGCACGTTTATACGACATTAGCAATTATTATGTATGAAAATTATAAAAAAAAATCGTGTTTCGACCTAAGTTCATATAACATTTATTACTTCTTATAGCCTCTGGAATTCGTGGTTGAAATCTCTCGCAATGCTCACGAGCACCATGTATATGTACCTATATTGTATCAGTCCATATTTCTGTACCATGAGTAGAGTTGAGAGATTGCATTTTTTTTAAACATTAAAAATTATTATGATACGGCAGCGATTGATAGCGCGATACTGGAACTCCGACTAAGTACCTATTGTAAAGTTTCTCTCGAGTACGAGCATCTCTTGTGTAGATGGGTAAACTTAAATCGCGGGCAAAAAACTTATTCAATTAGCGTGTTACAAACATTTAGATTGAATAGGCAACAATTAAACTAAGTTAATAGTCACGCAGCCTTTTCGTTTTGGCTCGTCATGCTAAACCAAGAACTCATTAAGACCAAACTCCTTGTTAACATTCAGTTGACATGCGAGTAGAAACCGATATAGATAATAGTATTTCGGTAGATGTCGAGGCTGAAAGTGGAAATACTCGTAGATCGGGATATGGCGGATATAAAGAGCTCACATCTCGATGTCGTTTTACTCTGGTGAATATAAAGGGACCCTCAACCACCTGCCTGCGACTGACGTGACACGAACATGTTATGCGCCTCTGGAATGCTAACCAAACGTTATTGGATTCCATTCGTGTGTCGCTCGCGTGGAGGTGTTCGGATCCCATTAAGCCAAAGACGTCGTACGAGTGTTTAAGGCGGCTTCGATTTTCTTAATATAAAGAAACTGAACAGTCTAGAATAAATTGATGGTCTGTATGCCGTGAAAGTGAAACTGGCGTGAGGGCGCGCAACGTGACGTCGTAAATTTATATTAATACACGCGATTTAATCCTGTTCAAGTAGCTTTATTGCACTGTGATATTTAACTTCGAGCTTGTCACATAAATATATTTTATTTCATAACATAATTCGAATTAAAAGGCGAAACTGTTGAAATGCAAAAAAACTGGTTCTCTTGACAACAAATTGGGCAAGAAGCAATCTATTTACTCCGAGCGTTGCCTTCTAATAAATCCTATACTTAAAAGATCAACGGTATTTCGTAAAGTTCGATTAAAAACGATTAAAAGTTTTCGAGCTGTATAAATCACAAAGCGAATGAGAACCCCGGGTATCGGTTGACACCCGCATCACTGTCAAGTGGGACGAGCATTTTATTCGCTACGTTAAAAGTCCCGGAACAACCTAACCCACGTCATATTAAATTAAAATGTTTTGAATAGAACACATACAAGCTTGGTATACTGCGCATCTTAAGTAACATCATAAGTTAACATTTACTCGTATTTACTTGGTATACTTTCCGAATTTGGATACTCAAAAGAGGCATGCAAACACGGGTAAAGGTGTTCTTTAGCGATGTCGCTGAAACTCCTTTGGTAACTTAAAAGGTTTTTTGGGATCAGTAATCAATCACACCGGGACCCACGCGGCTCCTTTATCGTAGCGTGAAAAACTTGGCAACACTGTAATAAAAGTAGGTAGCGACAACCAACTGTCTGTCGCTAAATGAATTTTACACTGTATAAGTACAGCCAATTTATGAGCCACAATGGAATCAATTCACAGTAAACGTCATAGTGACATCCCATTGAGTTATCAAGGGAAATCGTTATGATTTTTTCTATGAAAAGGTTCTATGGTGGCTCATGAATTAAAGTCCTTGACCGTACTATTAATTTAGAACAGCACCCATATTATTTCACATACATCACGCCTCTATTCCCAAACGAGATAGGCAGAGTACATGAAAAGCTACTGAGACAAGAACACGACTAATTCACGAGTTGAAGGCACTTCCAGAATATTTTTTAGGTTTTAAGTTAAAAGAAAAATTACATACATACATATAGTCACGCCTGTATTCCCAAATGGGGTAGGCAGAGCACACAAAATGCTACATAGACAAAACGATGAGCATTTCACGTTTCGTGGCCACTTCTAGCATATATTTTTAGGTTTTAAGGCGGTAGACTGTCACCTAAAATTTACCTTAGAGAGATACTATTTTAAACTCGACACGACACCACACCGTATTTTTTCACACTTATTACAACTAAATCGACATAAACTTCTCAGGTTTATTTAGTTCGAGTAGGCACGACGAAGCAATCACGTCACAAGGCTCAGAGATTATAACTGAGTTATAAGCAAGCGTATTACAGCGGCAGGCAGTAAGCCTGTGTCAGCAAATATGCGGTTAGGACGGCCTAAGCTGCGCTTTGACCCAGAGCCGGCTGCTTCCTACTGAAGTGGTAGGTAAACAGAGTTTTTAAATGAACACTTCTAATTGCCATGGGATATTGACGAGTGGTAGAAATTAAAAGCTTAAATTTGTAATGAGACAGTTACTGTTGTGACAATGAAACCAAATATAGCTTGACCTTAATTTCCTCAAAAAAAGTTTTTATTGGTCAAAAAATTGTAGTAATTAGTTTTACGCTCCTTTTACAATTTCGAAGCTTTTGAAACTTCCTACTGCGATTAATCCAGCAATCCAGACTTATTACGTCCCACTGCCGATCAACAGAGCTCCTCTCAGTATGAGAGGGCTTGGGCTACAGTTCCCACGTGGACCCAGTGCTGATTGAGAACTTCAAACACAACATTGAGTTACTTCGTCGCTGTGTATAGGTTTCCTCGCGATGTTATCCTTCATCGAAAACTCTGTGGTAAATATCAAATTCGGTTTCGCACATTGATTCCGAAAAATTCAGAGGTGCGAGCCTGGGGTTCGAACCGGCGACCATCTGCGTGAGAGGCCACAGTTCGAACCGCTGGACTACCACTGCCTGCAATCTTCTCCAGCTTCTTATTTAAATCTAGATTGAAATTAATTGCTTTTAAAATGTTTTATAACACTTACATTATGTTTTTCTGTCATTCAAAAATGATGGTACTTAATTAGTTTTACGCTCCTTTTATAATTTCGGAGCTTTTGCAACTTCCTACTGCAAAATAGCAACGCGGGTAAAAGTTTCGCATTGTAGTAAGTAATTATTGAAGACCCAAATGCCTAGTCGAAAGTATCCGGCTACAAGGAAGCCTTTGTGCAATGCTGCTAGCTTATTTGAACGAAACTCCGCAATCGTAGCGAAATAAAATCCGAAGGAAGTAAAAAGAGCCTGACCTTTTCATTTCCATTGAAGACCCGAAGAGAGTCAATAACTTTTATTTCTTTTTACACTTTGATAAGGACTGAATTTGTAGCAATTCTCTAGGTTTACCGTTTTTTAATGACGCTGCAAAGAACTGGAGTGGCTAGAGATTTATCTGAAGCGATTGAATCGATACTAAAATATGCTGAAAGTGACTATAAGACGAGGAATAGTCATGATTGTGTCCACGTAACATTCCATACGCTCTGCCTACCCCATTTGAGGGTGTTTCTTGAGACTTCTCATTCCCCTGGCGTGTCATAATAACTATGATTTTAGGCTTATTTATAGACAAATTATCAGAAAGTGGTGCCTATATAAGGGACCAAAGTAGGCAATTTAATGCCTGTGTTATGGGTACTAGACAACGGATAAACTTACTTATATATAGATAAACGTCCAAGACTCGAAAAGAAACATTCGTATTCATCATACAAACATCTGCCCCGATCGGCGATCGAACCCGGGATCTTAAGCTTCACAGTCAGGTTCTCTAACCGCTGGGCTATCCGGCCGTCAAACTACCTTACCTAACCTTACTCTTACCTAAGATGTCTCCAAAACAGTCCGTTAATATTTAAATTCCTCAATCGTATTACAATACATCAGGTAGTCAGTCAAGGATAGATCCAAAGCCTGCGCCTGAGTGACGCGACAGGGCCAGAATACACAAGTGACACAGTCGCCCGCATCCATCGCCTTTATTAAATTCCCCGCCAAATGATACTTCGTCACCTCCAGGAACGCAGGAAACGATAACAGGAAACATTTGGTGATTTATCGCAATAACGCCTGCTTATTTATTCAATTTTTCTAGTCACGTTATAGTTACATCAGACTTTACACTGGGAACAAGTGTGAGTCAATGTTAATTCAAGGTAAAAGGACAGTGTTCGTTTTTGTACGTTAGTTCGTTGGTATTTGTAAGAAAAACTATGTACTTAATTAAAATATCTCTACTAATCGTACTCTGTGGCTTGAACCAACCGTTACGGAACAATTTAAACGGTTACTCATACCTTAAAATGTTTAAGTCGGTAAGTATCATGTAGAGGTCCCGCGACCCGCGACCCGATTTGCGTGGGACCCTACCCGGCGAAGTGTTCAAACAAAAGACAGTCGCACACTATCCCACGGGACCTCATTTGTTTAACTATGTTCTTAGGACCAGGATTATTGACAGTTTCCTTAGAAACGTAGAACACACAAAGTAGCATAGACTGAGTCATCAACGGTTTTGTCGAACGGTTGGATACACGTACAATCTTCAAAGCTATAAAAAAGTGGTTATAGGTACTACATTTTAAATTTCCTACCCCAGCTAGACCATCTGCTAGTTGACAAATCTATTAGTTGTAGCCTCAAAGTAAAAGTTTTATTTTGAAGCGCACTGATGTAGAGTCATACCAAATCAAAATTTACTGAAAAATGTCATCTAGTTTTTTTTTATGAAATTTTCTAAAGATGTAAAAATAGAACGTATGTTACGCTGAATATATTATAAAAATGACCTTCTATCCGCCAAATTACATATTACTATTACTATTTATATCCTCACGGCATTTCACATTAAAACCATTGTAATTTCCTACTTCACTCGTTTCCAATTACTCCAGACCCCTCGAAACCACACCAAGTAAAATACGCAATTTAAAATACATTCGGATAATGTGATCGTTATGCCGGCGATCTGACCAACCCACAGACGTATCGAAATAGATACCGCGAGTTCCTACTTTTGTATGAAAACCATGCGTGCCGCTTTTTCTCTACCTACTGTAACGCCGCATGAGCGATTTAGTGACGGGAATTGACAGACCGAGTGAAACCGATTCAAAGGCCCCGCCTTATTCAAGCTGTCCTGTCTCTAGGCAGTTAAACCTTATCTAAATAGTACAAAACTAAATTAAATCGCGTCAAAGGAAGAGCTATGCTCTCCCTTTTGACACGCTAAGTACATGTACATACATACACTCGAGTCATCTATTTCGGTATAAGTCTTTGGTTCAACCAAAGTGTTGAATATACGGCAATTAATTTCATTTGTAACAAATCTGTTTGCCGCTATCGACAAGCCCGTGATTCATGCAGTTTAGACTCTTAATTGTGTTTATGATTTCCGAAAGTTCGTGAGTTAAAAAGTCACAGGAGATGCCAACTATACAAATCTATGTATACCTTCTACATTGAAAGCACGTTGTGTCGTGTGGTGTAGAACGCACTTAAACATAATATATGCAAAAAGTGGCAACGATGCGGCTGGTTTTTGTCACGCTTATGTACTGTACTTATGTACTGTACTGTAGCTACAGGCATCAGAATAACAATAAACAAAAAACCGATCGAACTCCAACATCTCTTCTCAAATGAAATCGTCCTAAAAGGTTGTGCCCAAACGTCCAAACTTGCATTTTATCTACAAAACAGGCTTTTATTTAAATTCGATCATCATTCTGGCAACGAAGACCCCCTCTTAACACGCGTTTAGCGATTAAAACATGTAAAAAGTAGGTACGTAGGTCGACACCTCAATCTAAAATGTTAATGCGCGTACCTACCTAACTTCATAAATGGCAATCCTTTTTTAACTTAATCCCCTTGGATCATTCCCAGCTCTCTCTGCCAACCCCAGAAAGAATTATTTAATGCGAGCATACCTGTACATGGTCGTATTCAGGACCCAGACAATTTATTAAAATACTTCTGCTTTGACGAGAAATGTTCCGTTTCGTTGATGTATGCAAAAAATTTCGTTACGAGTTTTTATAATTTAAAGGGTTGCTTTGCCTCGACGATTAAATCAATTGATGTATCTTTTGTAGTCTAACAGTTTTTTTTATAGAAGTGTCAGTGTCCCTAGGATTCTGAATCACCTAAGTAATACTTAGGCATCGGTATTGCTTATTTCAAAGTATTGGTGCTCAATATTATAATGTGACCCATGTGGTATCGGGTTTAGAGTAACACTTTTACATTTCTCCCAAGAATGTCGTAAAATAAAAAAAGCCAAAAAAATTCTCTTATTGATTTTGAAAACCTTTTTAATGAAAAATTGTAAATCCATCAAAGAATACACTCTGTTAAATAATCTATGATAACTTCAGTCTTACTAGGGTAAAAAATATTTTTCGCTTTACTATTTTTTACATTTTTACCCGGTTTTTTGTAACACATTGTATAACGCTTAGTGTGCTCTCCCTAACCCACTTGGGAACAAAATACGTGATTGTATGTATGTAATGTCACAATAACAGGAACTTTGATTAGTTTCAAATTGTCGTTAATTCGTGTCACTTATTTCTTAAATCGGAACCCTCATGATTTCGTCGTAGGTAACCTGATACACACATTTAACTCATAACCTTCAGAGAGGAAGCTCAATGAAATTAAACTGGCCGTTGATCGCCGAAGGGATCCGTTGTCCACAATAATTACTTTTAAAAGGAAGTGAGTAAGACGAGACCATCCCGCGTGGTCCAAGATCTTGAAATCGTTTTGCAAAGAATCCTATTCACTTGTTGCTGCAAACTGTCATGCTATTGAGACATGCTAGTGTCATGATCTTGTGATAAATTGATATCTATCATCTAGCTAGTCTACCAAGCCTGTATTCCCAAATACGTTAGGCATGGCACAGGAAATGATAGAGACAAAACCAAAGCTGTTGGGTTTCGTAACCACATTTTAATATTTTAAGTAAATTAATAGGTATAGGTACTGACAGCCTAAAAGTGCCTCAAACTATCTAAGTATACATACATACCTACATATTCTCACGCCTGTATTCCCATGAGGGGTAGGCAGAGCACATGAATTCAAAAATCCAGTGCCACGTTTAGCAAATTCTGGGTAACCAGATGGTTAAACGTGATATTGCAGTAACAGGTTGCTAGCCCATCGCCCACAATACACTAACCCTTTCCCAGAGTATTATCTAAGTATTACATTCCATAATATCACAAGAACAGTCATTCATCCAACTAATTCTGAAGGAAAGCGCAATGTTTTCATCGTTCAAAATTAAATGGGAACCATCAGAATCCCTCGAGCTGAATTTGTTGTTACGTTAATGTCGTCATTTCTTCTAACCCATTACCACGCCATGCACCGTTGAGTGTAAGTATCTGCGGCGGCCCGCTATTTACCCCGAATACCCCGATCCTGTATTTCCCCTTTTTAACCTTCGCAGCCATCATCTTTGTAATGTAGCGGATGATTGCCGTATTTCAGCTTAATTTTTATTTCAAACGCCTCCATTTCAAGGCGCGATATTAAATTATTCTCAATAATATTCTCTCGATAAACATTTTATAGAACAATAAAGATAATTTTAACGATCATATAAAACAAAATATAAGCTTAGTAAACCAAACAAAACGAAGTATAGAACAAAGCCTCGAGACCGTGGCGGTGCTTGTATCAGAGCAAAGAAAGTTTGTAATAAAGTTGGACCACAACTCGCAAGTTCAAACATAAACGGATGCAACCGTTTGAGACGCTATGTTCAATTATGTAACCAAGGCTTGCAGTAACTTTGTTGATATTTTTCTTGCTCGGTGGTAACTTTTAATAAGATGTTAAATTTGCCCTCCTTGTATTGTTGTTCGTGTGTTAAATATTGTACAACTATTTAGTAAATATATAATCTGGAAGAGTTTTGACTGCTAAAAAAATAGGAATCCTCAAACCTACAAAATCGAGTGTTGTGTGCCTTCATGTTCTACATGAAATAAAACTGTCATTACTGGAGACAGGAAAATAAGATAACGTCCATATAATTACCTGTCACTTTTCTACCTCTAGTAAGTCAATACTGTATATTAAAATTTGTCAGTTAGAGGACGGTGAAAATAAACGAAACAGCAATCTTCCACAGCTTTACAATTTCTGTCTGTGTCAGTCACTGTCCAAATTTGGTTTTATTAAAATCCGTCACAGACCTATCGATGGAAAACACAACAAAAGGTTTCGATAAAACCTGACATGTTGCTAGTTCTGACACAGCAGCTTACATTTGAAACACGCTTTTCTAAACTGTTCACGAACAAGGGTATAAGAAAATAAAACAATTGCCATCTACGTGAGTCACTCAAGTGTTCCCGCCGATATCAAAGCCGCTTCACAGACAGTAAGCTTTAGTACTCTTACAAGGGCCGAAGATCTCGAGTTCAAGATTAATTTGACCCCCGCTACAGACAGCTGCAGTGCTCCAGATGCTCGATTAAGTGAAACAGTAATCAATGCGGACAAAGGGACTTTTGATGTCATATCTCCATTTCTCGTATCTTTCGATTACCTTGCGGCTTGTGTAGAATTCCTACGATTACGGCAGCTGCAGGTGTCACGGTTCAGACCACATACGTGCACCGATAGCTCTGACATCCAGGGCAATCATCCGAGAATCGCTATTGTGCATACAAAGGTAGGTTCCAAGGCTCCAACCATGCACATTTGCGTTGCGAATCAACACACGGCGATAGGAAAACAATGCTTCAGAATAAGCTTTACACAACGAAGCATTTGGACAAACAATTCAAAATTAGACTGCGATTGGAGGAAAATTCAAAGAGGCTCTCAAGTATTCAATTCAAATAAAAAATCCGTATTGTGCTCTTGTTATGTTCTTAATTTGTTTTTACTGCTCCCGCATTATTTATTGGTAGTTTTCTTGGAATAGGCAAAACAGTAGCTACTCGTACGTGCAGATGCCGGAATGAAATAAACATCTATTCTTTGCGACTGCTCGTTCCAATTTGCATATCAGATCTGATAAGGTAATCGCATCGTTTCGTCCTAGTAGGGTGAATAGCCTTGTCCCCATGTAAATGACCTATCCAAAGATTGGATAAACTGTCGTTGTTTACAAAAGAAGTTTCGTGGGCGGACAGACATTTAACGAGATGTATGAGACTTGTGTTTACAAAACAAGAACAAAACTACGAATATGTACTACACGTATACATGTAAACCACGTACTTTATGTCGATAAATTACATCGTTGTACCACAGCCTCTTTTTACTTAGCTTAAAATTGAGCATAGGTCACATTTTAGAGTGTGAGAGCTAGGGACTCTATAGCTCCCGTATAGGCCAAGGACAGATCCCAAACATTACACACGCCATCGAATTGCTCAGCAGAGCATGACACCGATTCTATTTATGTCTTTCAATAAAAATACTGCAAAATATCAATTTGATAATTAGAATAAAATCTCCCCATTTCTTCCATGCATGTCGTAAGAGATGACTAAAGAAATAGGTTAAGCCTTAACTTTCAGCAACAGGCTAGCAATCTGTCACTCTATCCCTTTTTCATCGATGTTTTTCAACATAAAATTATGATAAAAATAAAAGAATTTAGAGATACAACTGTGCTTCGAATCCACATAAATAATTGGTATGAATTCAAGCTCGACCACAAGCAGCATCAGCAGACGACATATCGTCGACAACACTCCTAGTTCACAGCCAGCGTGCCGTAGGTACATATCTATGAACTATTGGAATAAAGTAGTCTCTGCCTAGTGCCTACCCCTGTGGGAAAGACGCCCTACCTACTACTTACTTGTCGCTACCTAGTAGGGTAGTGGAACCAAAAGATGAACACCCCCCAGAAGTTGAACATTTGGCCTTAATTAAATAGTGGCACATTTTATACGCCAAAAAATATTTTTTCATAATGCAGCAACACTTTGCCGAGGTGAAAAACATAATTCAAGAAAAATTACATCACGAACGTGAACGTGAGCGATCTTCGCGTCTCGGATTCCCGTCAAAAGTGCCAGTTGTATAGAATCCTTATTAAGAAACGAGACTCACATTTTAAGCTTTTAATTGCATATCAAATTGAATAATGCATTGATTAACATTTTTATGCTTGGTATGTATTCTTGACTATATCTTTAATATTATTGTAAATAAACAAAATGTTTTTTTGTATTATTTAACGAGTAATTTGCTGTTCAAGTAATGGTTCCAAAATTAGAGGTATGAGCTAATAGTTGAACGGCGTTCAACTATCGGGCAAAGTGGTATTTTTACAAATGCGTTTATAAAATCACACGAAAAAGATAGACTCACCGATTATGGCTCAAATTAATTGTATATTTGTCGTAGATTTTTTAACCAAAAGTTGAACAAAGTATTTTGATGTTATGGCAAAGAAATTCGATATTTTTGTTGTATGGGGATCGCGACTGTTCAACTATTATATCACGCCCAAAAGTTGAACTAGTAATTTTACTAGTTCAACTTTTGGTTTCTATTTCAGTAGATGAACATTGAACTAATTAAATTGGTTTTTATCTTATAGATTTCTTTGCAATAACTTGAACTACTAAAATTTTGTCGTTCACGTTTGGGGCAGGGTATCCATATGAACATTTTTATCAAGGTAATATTCCAATAATTATTTTTGAAAAATAAGTTACAAAATTTAACATACATACATACTATTACATACATAACACCTGTATTCCTAAATGGACATGGCTGAGCACACGAAACACTTCATATACAATTATATTTCCTATTACTTTACTATCAATATACTAGTTCATCTTTTGGATCAATTCGTTCATAAATAGGGCGCATCGTTCAACTTTAGGGCAATTTGCCTAAGTTGCGCAAAAATATTTTTTATTTATTCGTTTGTATGTAATACATGGGTTCGAAGTAGTGAAATGCAAAGTCGACTATGTGTTTAGTGTTGCAAAAAAAAATCACTGTCATACATGACTTAAAACACTGCGAAAAAAAAGTTCAAAGAGTGGTAGTCGCTTAATCGTTCAACTTTTGGTTCCACTACCCTATATGAACTAATAATAAATATTGACGGCACGACAAGCGACACGAAGTCAAATCGTGCCGTCAACTTTAAATATTAATTTATGGCAATGCATTTATGTATACGTACTCGTAAATACCTACCAGTAGCGTCATCAAACCGCGGCATTTTATATAGGTACCTGTATTGTTGTTTATAAATTACCAAACGAAACAATATTCTGACTATCTTAGTCCTTTTTTATGCTAAAGATGTGACGAGGAAAATACCGTAAGTAAAAACGCTGGCTTTAATTTTTTACTCTCAAAAAGAGCTTTTACATGCGTAATCCCACAAATTTGTTTTTAAATCCATGGCCCCGTTACCGAGGCAGATAACGAGAGTGAAAGTGCTAAAGCATTAGCAAGGAATTTTTTCTATCGGTGCCGCGGAACAATGTTCCTATAGCCTGGCTGAACTGTAATGTAGGCCGTTCTCGTAAACATGTATTGACATTGTGTACCTAGCAGAGCAATGGAGTAACCGGCGCAATATAACGTTTTGGTGAAACCGGTTCCTTTGTATATTTTTATCAAACTCAATAACAACAACATATTCAGGCCTGTGTTCACAGATATGGTACGCAGAGCACAGGCAACGTTACATAGATAAAACCATGGTTATTTTACGCTTCACAGCCACTTTTAGCATGCACTATAGGTTTCAAAACAGATGGAAAAGGTAAAATTTTGACAGGTTCCTAGCCAAAAGCGTACCTAATCCTATTTCCTTAGTACGACATTAATGGATGAAATGCAGAAGTGTTATTATAATCCGATACCAATTTAAAATCGAGTTTAGCTCTAAACGTTTTGGGCTAGTCCGTAGACCATCTCGAAGCCACTGCCACCCACCGCGCTGAGCTTCATCGAGCAATCGCGCGAATGTCGAGCTAAACTCGATTTAAAACGTGAGTTATCTGTTCATTTCACGACCAAGTGTTAACATTAAACGATACTGAAATGCTAAGTTAGCCTCAACATACCCGTGTCAAGTTTGCATTCAACCCAGCCAACTTGTCTACAATGTCTCAACATGTCTCAATTTTAAATTTATCGGCGATTTGACTTAATAGAGACTTAATATCTGGTAATGTATGGGCGAAGTCATTCCTATCTCCAGTAAGCTAAACCGTCGATAGGTTGAATTTTTTGAACGTGCATTTTAGTTCTCTTCATCGCAAGTCAGTGTAACTGCATGATTGAACATTTAACCAAGCACAAAAGATTCCTCGGTTGTATGTAGGTACCGAAGCTTTTTTTACAATGTTACTGGTACCGTAAAAATTCCAACGTTTGGTAACTGATTTTCAATTTATTTTTATCCTTGTTAAAAATATAAATAGAACCTAAATTCTCAATATTATTCAAAATATGATTAACATTATGACGAACATTAAGAACCTATTTTGTTCTTAATACCTATACTAGAGACCGATAGGTACTTAAAAGATGGTAAACAATCTTGATGTGTCTTTCTATTTAAATATACACTTTATAAATCAAAATCTTTACATTTTACAATTTAGGTATGAAAAAATCATTTACTTTCATAACTGAATTGTATATTGTAACGATTTTCATTTTTAGACTGTGTATTTCAATAAAAAGACATGTCAAGATTGTTTACCATCTTTTAAGTACCTATCGGTCTATAGTATAGGTAAATATTTGGTGCAGAATCTGTTCCCAATTCTTCTCGACTACAAAAACCTGAAATAGCTACTTTTTTATTTTTATAAGCGATCTGTTGTACAAAGTGACTCATGACGCGAAACCTGGATCCAGATGGTCGGTAACAAATCATATTTGCAATTGTTATACGCAGCTGCTTCATTAGGTATAACATGTATGCCTCTATGGAAATTCGTTCGAAACTCGCCCCTTTCTCTACATGTTTAAAGAGCATAGTGAGCTGCGACAAATAGGTTACTCATTGATTTTAATCACTGTTATTTAATTAATTAACTGCTAACTTGACGTCATGCTTAACGATGTAAATCCAGGTAAGTTGAGTCAGCAAAATGTGAATCCAAGCGTGGAAATGGTATTATTGGCAATAAGGTCCCGCACTACGGTAATATTGCTTAGATGGCGATATTGGCAGCCTATTATCATAACTTAGTTAGTATCTATTAAGGATATGGATCTTCTATTATCAGAATACCTATCTAAAAATCATGATGCAATTATTAAGTTAAGCCTATAGAGGCTTAACTTTAATTAATTTAAAAGTATTTTTGTACTCTTAAGAGGGCGCACACATTTTTTACGAACGTAATATAAGATCAGGTGGGGGAAGAGAAATTCAGGGGCAGGGCAGGGGTA
>BHDV01070155.1:49632-90002 GCA_005406045.1 Adoxophyes honmai | reverse complement strand
TGATTCTCACCTAACGTCCGAAAGTATTGTCACCGTAATGAAAGGGACAGCAAATAACAGTGACGTCATTCAAGGTCAATTTTTGGGCTTCACTTTTTTCTTCTATATGCAATCTCCAGTTTGAGTATAAGCTTCTTGGTTCACCGAGATAAATATGTTTCCGACATTTATTTTCAATTTAAGTAGAGAGAGTTGTAAAAATAATTCAATGTTTTTTTTCGTAAATGGAACGTCGTGTCGAAGTCCCTAACCCGTATAATAAATCAGGTAACAATAAGTTTCGAGATCAAAGAGTGGAGAAAAGCGAGCTTTTCATAATAATAGGCGTCGAATGGATAGGAAATAACAATTGTGAGGTAGAGCCTTAATATATAGAGCGTGTGCTCACGCCATTCTACTACTGAATACGGCTGTTGTTTTTGATTAGGAGCTAGGAAGATTATTTTCTAGTACTGCGACTGAGTAGATAGTGGAGTAGGTTCTCAAACAGTGCAAATTAATTATGAATTACTAGCTTTTGCCCGCGGCTCCGCTCGCGTTAAATTCGGGGTATCACAGAAGAGATAACACACATACTAATTTATAGCTGTCTACATTGAAAACTTCCACCCTTCATTTTAGGAAAATGGGCGTTTTGAAGAGACAAAAAGTAGCCTATGTCACTCTCCATGCCCTAAACTATCTCTACCTAAAAAATCACGTCAATCCATGGCTCCGTTTAGCCGTGAAAGACGGACAAACAAACAAACAAACACACTTTCACATCTATATATTGGTACGGATTATACCTGCTGATTATTTAATAAGTAAGTAGTTTATATATTTTCTTTTAATGAACAAAGCGTCTCGTTTTTACACAACGTTGAAGTCTCCTGACATATTGAAGTAAATCGGATTCACTGACATCTTTATACCGAGCTCAGCTCGACATGTATCTATAGAATGAGAGTAGTTGTCAGTAGCCGGTGTCAGTAGCGCGGAAAGCAGAGCGCGTCACGCATGTCTATCCACAAACGCTGCGACGCGTTGTTCTCAATGATGGGTCACGATTGGCGCGTAATCTCGATATAAAGACGTGAATGGTTCCATTTTATTTTACTATAAAAAAAAACTTCTTTAAAACTTCAATAACAAACGCACGCGCGCTGACTCGAGTAGACACGCAGTGATCAAAATTATAACATACTTAACATCCTCTCTTTGTGCTGAGGTTTAAAAACCGCAAAAGCAGGAAAACAAATTTCTTGTATAATATATCTGCTACTTTGGTAAACGATTCGTACATTACTCACCTACAAAAGAAACCAAACCTTTTTCCACTCGAGGCGTAGAGCGTCTTCGTTAATTGCTCGCGCGTGCCACACCTCGCCACCTCGGGCCATATCTAATGAAAATGTAAACCCGAAACTTGGCAAGTGAACTGTTGCTTATTTAGGATCACACGACACCCAGTAATGCATAATAAAGTTGTTAGTGGGCCCCCGTCGGTGCTGGCTGCGCGCCAAAATGCGTTCCACTAAAGTAGTTGGTGGCGATAAGTTTGGACAAAACATGCAGCCTCAAGGACAGCTTCGGCAAGGTTAAGATTAGAACCATCTTGTTAGTATAATGGCTGAGACGTGACACGGACTTAACGCTAGAGAGAAACTAAATTATGATCCACTGAGACCCGGTCTTTATATCAGGCAGCGTTTAAATTGGAGCGTTTCTAACTTTTGCTCGGAAACCAGTCAACGGAATGGCTATATTTTATCCATTCTATTAAAATTATTTAGATTCAGCGGTACAGCGGTAGATGTTTTTTTTGTTATTCAAAGAACTTGTACAGGATATTAGATGAAGGAAAGTAGCAAACTTCGCATAAATATTGATGAGTTGATGACATCTACTTGCCTATTTCAAAAAACCTCTTTGAAGTGCACTTTTACTGGTCAAAATGCAAAATTTTTGCTTTCAAAAATGGCGCCCAACAAAGTCAAAGCAAATGTGCAACGCTGAAAGTTATGGCGACTTTTGAAACAAGAGCCATTTTGCAAATCACAATTCCCTCAACTCGGCTTTGCAAGAATGTAATACAAATCGCTAAGCTCTGAGGCCTTATTCGAGGCGCGCATAGGCTAAGTTACATTGCTTTCGACTGTAATAAATTTAACGTGTAATTTTATGCCTGCATTTTACTCCTCCTTCGTGATTTGTTGAGCTATTGTCTTCCGGCGTTGAGTATAAAACCGGCTATCATGAAGATTACTGACGAAAAAAGGCATTTAAACTGAAATTTGGAAGCTTTTATTGTATGACCTGTGTTGACAATTGAAATCCATAAATTTTAATATTATTAGTTTTTAATACGAATACCTATCTGATAGTTATTAGTGTATATGAATATCATTCTTGTGCGATGGTGAATTTGTACGAACGAATAAACACTGTATGAATGAGGACCAGTGTAATACTGAAGTTGTCATAAAAAACGGAAAGAGCTCTTAACAAACTACCTACATATATTATTGTTTCGGGTAATTCAATGCATTTTTGTCCCCCTTATGCTATCGCAGATCTAAATATACTAGTCAAGTCACAGTGATCTTCGCTCAGATTTATGTATATGCGGGACTTGTCATGTACCTACCGTACGTCAAAATCGTGATTAAGTAAGTCCCGCGTATACATAAATAGGAGTGTGAATCACGAAAGTTTAAAACAGTATATTATTATCTTCTCTCAGCTCCTATATGTCTCGTGTCGGCCGAATAGAGCCCCGCAGCTCGTATATATTACTCGTTCAGAGGAAGCGTTAGATTAGAGCGGTCTTCGACTAGCGAGATTTATATCGGCAATACTAAGTCGATTTAAAACGTTTACCGATTCTTTTATTGCGTAGTTTACTGGCTGAGTGCCGTAAAAATAGATGATACTTCAAATAGGAAGGAAATGGTGTATTTCTACACATTTTGAAATCCAGACTCTTCATAGAACTGTTTAATTTACAGTAAACGACGTTACATATGGCATTGTACGACAATGGAAATATTGGTTAAGTTTGTTGTGACAATGTTCTGCGGTTCTGGGGTAGGCTGAATACACGAAAAGCTAAATAGAACCCATGACTACTTCACGTTTCGTGGCCACTTCTAGCAAATTTTTATGGTTAATAGCAGGTATAATAGTGACAGGTTAATAGCTTGTTGGCTAAAATGTACCTTAACTTATTTCCTTAATCGCGTCTTACGACATCCACGAAAAAAATGGTTGCCTGTAAAGTCGGTTTTACGGGCGAAGATTTTACGTGACAACGTCTTTTTCTCGGTAGAATATTTATTGATTTAAGACGTTGTCACGTCAACTCCCAATCGTGACAGCTGTCCATGTCTGCGTTTGACGTCTCACATGATACCATAGAGGCTTCGCACTATCGAAGCGCCACCTCCTTAACACTGCGGGCCTCTCTCTCGTTCGGTGACGTCATCGTAACGTTACCGAGCGTTACACTTTTTCATAAGTGACTCCCAGCCGCAACCTAATTTAAGACGTTGTCACGTCAAAAATGGAGAGGTGTAATTCTAAACCCGACACCACACAGGCTGTACTTGTGTGAAATTACACATAATAATATACTCGTAAACAGCTAAATCCTTACTAATATTATAAGTCAGAAAGTGAGTTTGTTTGTTTGTTTGTTTGTTGGTTTGTTTGTTTGTTCCGCTTTCACGCCGTAACTACTGAACCGATTGCTTTGAAATTTTGTAGACGTAAAGAAATTTTTTTTGTTTTGTAGAAGTCCGGATTAAATAATAGGCTACTTTTTATCCCGGAAAAATTGATGTTTCCGAGGGAAAACAAAAATAAACTTTGCTTGATAGATCGATATAGATCGATGATAGATCGATATCGATCGATGACCGATCGATAGATGATAGATCGATGGCGCTGTGTGTCGTTTGAAACGAGAAGTTTTCTTATAGTTGTGCTTTATACCGCAATATAACTGAGTTCCACGCGGGCGAAGCCGCGGGCGGAAAGCTAGTTTAATATAAACAAAAGGTTCCTTTCATTTAGAATCAAAACCGTAATAAAGCAATTAAAACAAATACAACACAACAAAAAATACAAAAGTTCTCATTGCGGACCCGCTCTTTGATGCATCTCTAATGAAGACAGGAATTAAGCGAAACGGTTCAGGAATGGAAAGAATTGCTGGTTAACAATGAATTAATAATGGCACAGGAAATGAAACACTGTTGCTATTTAAATATTATACTCATTCTACTTAATTTTTTACTACAGTATGAAAATGAAAAATAGTATTTTAAGTTCAACTTAGTGTTCAGTTTAAAGAAAGAAATGATTTTATTAACTGTAATTCGACACAGATATATATCAATAAAATCTTAAGAATTAACAAAAGACTATATAGCAAAATAAAACTTTAAAATGCTAAAATAAAGTCCTAATCATACCATTTCAAAACTCTCGTAGTTTTAGACTTTACTTACCATAGAAAGAAAAATCCTTAAACAATAGTCATATCGATAAATTCGACTAAGAAAAACTCCCAAGTCCTAAATATTAATAAATTAAAAGCGCCGTTCCACTTCAAAGCCAGCAAACTATCGCCTTGACTACACTGGCCAATTATTTAATTTCATAGGCGTTTCTTTTCGTTCAGTCAGGGATCCCATTCCAATTATACGAAACCAATTGGAACGGGAGCAGGAGGATGTTTTATTCATGATGCGTTACCCGGTTTTGTTTCGTATCATAATGCCTCTACGGTAATGCCTTTGTTATGTGGCTTCGTAGATGACACTATTTCTATTTACACAGTAAGTGTGTCAAAACGATACCCTAAAAATAGCTGATACAATCCTGTTAGCTCAGGCCTTGAACTGATGGATTAGATGGCTTTGTGCGTTTTGCTTTGAGGGAAGTCGCTTGTCGAGATTAAGGGAAGTGCTTGTGTAACCGATTTGTGTATGTATAGACGGTTCAAAGAATAATTCAAAAACAATTTCATTCAGCATGACAGTTGCCGAAATACCTATATCTATCCATTACGTACTCTTCTGTACACGATGTAAAAGGAGAGTACAAAATTAGGTTAAGTATTCTTAAGGCGACAGGCTAGTACGCTGCCACTATTTAAAGCACATACATCTTTTATCTAACTTTAAACCTACAAATAGCTTAAGGGGCTTCGAAATTTGAAATAGTAAGGCATTTGTCAATGTTAAATTTCGTATGTTATGCCTAGCCTACCCCATTGACAATACAGCCATGATATTTGTATGCGTTATGTGTGTATTAACTGCGAGAATAATATTTCAATCAATTATCATTCCCTTATTTACAATAAGCCCCGTGTTTACAATTTGATCGTCTGACTTTAATCGCTACAGGACCATTCAAAGCGAGTCTCCTTGTATGCCTTTCATTTGACAATATTTCATTACGTAGGGCTCAAATTGTCTGCTCGCAAAGACTACGGTCTGGACACGCTCCATTGAACAAATTTTATTATTTGATGAGGGAGGTGGTCTCCCCTAACTGTGAAAGTTGCGAGATTCCTGAAGAGAGATTCTATCGTTTGCTCAAGGAGGATGAGAAAGAGAGGTTTTTATAATACATATAGGTATATGTTTTACCGTAGCCTTGTTTTGTTGCTGCAAAAATGTTTGACAAATACCTAGGTATTTATTTCTATAGGTGCATTTTTTTTGCTTGTGTTACTCTTTAAGAAGCTGATATATTCATGAAAGAGTTACAAGAGGAAAAAACTTTAATCACGACTTGAACGAGAAACCCTTCACTTCGTTGACTCGTTACGTTTTTCGTCGTGATCAAGCAACGCCCGGTCAGTCACGTGAACCCGAAAAGCTGACCAATTTTCCCTTTTGCTGCACGCACTGATCAAAGGGCGTTCGGCGAGGCGGTGACAAAAGGCCTCATCGGTTCATAAAATTCGTTATTTCAGACCGGGCCTGCCAACCGCGGGAGTCAAGTGTCCGCCTTCTGGCATCTTCATTAACGAGACTAAGGGCCTATTTTTAGCGCGAATCTAAAGTCTGGTGTCGTAAAAATAAAGTTATCAATTTAAAAAAAAGATTCCTTATAACGTTTATACTGATTACATAATATTGATGATATTTGTGTAAAAAACTTCACAATACTATGCAACTTGCTCTCAGTTTAGGAACATGAATAAGTAATCGTCTAGACATAGAATCATGAAAGAAGTTCGATGGCAAACTATCACGAAATAAATCGAAGTTTGTCGTGTCGCTTGGTAGTACGATAACTTTCTTCGGCTCGTATTGTTCGTGAAACAAAACACATTCACCAATGATATTTCTGTTTTGGTACTTTCACTATCATAAATATAAATATAGGAAAATAATGAAGGAAATATAATGTAGGAAATGTTCTGTTGGAGAAAAAAAACAATTATAAAAAACTAAAGTTTATTAAATAACACTAAGCAAAACAATACATCCTATAAACATAACAACAGCACAACCTACTCGTAACTCAAAAGTTAAACAGCCCTCCCACGCTTTTCAGAAATGATTCTCCCATGTTTTTAATGTAATCCTGTAATTTGTCCCTGAATGTGTTTAGATTAATATCAACTACATACTGGAGCTCGTCTCTAGAAACTTGCAGCGGAAAAGGTGGCACAGGTTTACGGGGTTCCCTGACTTCTTCATCATTAGGTACCCAAGAGTACCAAACGTAGTTTTGCTTGGCTGGGTCAGCTCTAGGATCGCTTCTGGGCGTTGGTCGCGGATACATTTCTGTCCAAAGCGATCGGAGGCGCAAACTCATGCGCCTTACTATATCCATCTTGGCGTGCCACAGATCATAGGCTTCTAATGGGTCTCCGGTAACGTTGAAGAGGCAACCTTTGACTGAAAAGTCACATTGGAGGTTAATTGCAAAGTTTTCATTTTAATCACTACATATTATAAAACAAAGTCGCGGTCGCCGTCTGTCCGTCTGTATGTGTGCTTCAATCTTTAAAACTACGCAACGGATTTTAATGCGGTTTTTTTCAGTAGATAGAGTGATCCCAGAGGAAGGTTTATAGGTACGCTAATATTATAAAAAGAAACAGGAATATTATAAAAACTCAAATTATGTAACCCATCTCACGTTTTTTTGCTTATATTATTTCAGCACTAAAGTCACTACGGCGATATTTTCTTACATATTTGTTAATAAATTAGCCCTTATTCCCTAAGATACGGAGCTGTCAAAAACTTAATTGTCAAATGACAAGGGACACTGCTGAATTTTCCGTTCCACGCATAATTCCACGTTCATTTTTAAATGAGAATCTAGATACGTATGATAAACCAAGAAAAGGTCGAAGAGATCGATGGAAGATATTTACAAAAAAACTATTTAAGGGGCTTTAGAATCAAAAACTGAAAACGTTTTGGTGATTTTTAGAATTATTATCTGTTTGATGCGCATGGTCGCCGGGTAACGAATATCAACAGATCTGTCAAGTTTGCCAAAGAAGCAATGTGATGTGTTTAAATAATGACAAAGCAAAAGTATTCGAAGATCTTAAAGTACTTAAAGTCTTAGCGTTTGGGACGAATACACAATGACCCAAGAAAAGGCAGTAGAAGCAGTTGACCGAATGCTGCGAGGCATACGATGATCGGCTCGCACTATGGGTAGCATCAAACTTCTCTTTTCCGGTGATTTCCGCCAGACCTTGCCAGTTTTGACTCCAGCCAACGAAGTAAATACTTGCAGCTTGCTTAAGGACAGGAAACAAATGGGTAAATTCGACTGCCGGAGTCTCTTTGTAAAATTGTGCCATCCATTGATGAACTCATCTGTTTGATTTATGAAGATCTGCGAGAAAAACTCCATAGAATTTTTGGATGTTTGAACGAGTTTTACTGACCCCAACAAACGACCAGGCAACTGTTGTTCATGAGTGCTCATTACTGGAAATTGAAGGGGAACAGGCGGTGTACCTATCCATCAAAAATGCCTTAGATCCTCGAACTACAACGAAGTACCCAGTAGAATTCTTGAACTCTGTGAGCGCCTCGGGGCTACCAGCACACAGTCTTACTCTAAAAATTGGAGTTGCGATTGTGCTTCTGAGGGAACGCTACCAAAATTATGTAACGGCACTCGCCTGAAGGTAGTGCGTTTGCAGCGGAACCTTATAGAGGCGGAAATTGTAACGGGTTGCGACGCCGGCGAGGCAGTTTTCATACCCCGCGTCCCTCTGATCCCTAATAATTTTTGGTGCCAGTTTAAGCGTCATCAGATTCCCGTGAGCGTGTGTTTTGCAATGATGATAAACAAGTCACAGGGACATACGCTCCGCGCCGCCGGCGTAGAATTGCGCACTAGCTGCTCCTCTCATGGGCAATACTACATGGCGAGCTCGCGCGTCACCAGGTCTGGTGTCCACTGGGGAAACGAATAACGTCGTATATAAAGAAATACTGAGTAGCTCCCGGCAATAAGTGGCATAATAGAAACTGCGACCGTCTGCTGCATCATGAGGACCATGAGGTTGCTGTATACAATAGCTCACATTCAGTTGGTTCACGGTACGCCAGCGCAATAATCTACGTCTCTGAGTGATAAAGTCATATGGATCAATAAGTTGCTGGTATTTTTCAGCCATGATAATCGCTTCCTATGCTGCTTGGCTGTAACAACAGCTGACACATAAGTTCTGTTGCTCATTTGGATTTCACTCGCTTTTTAGTAGACTTGGATTTGCTAATGCATTTGATAATAGGTTACTGTTATAATGGCGGGACCAGGTCCTGAATTCAGTCAATTCATATTGCAGTATTATTTAGTACCAAATTTGTACTATTTGGTACCTTTTAGTTAGGTTAGTTATTAAATTAAATGTATGTACAGCAGATCTTTATAAATATCTGAATATATGCTGAAGTTGATTGTTTTTTTTACCAATATAAGTATGGAAATATTGAAATTTGTCAAAAAAATGAATGAAATTACTTTTAAGTTTATTTCTTTTTAATTTTATCAACATAAATAAATACGTCTGGTAAAATATCCCTGTTTATGTTTTATGAAATTACTAAGGGCGTTCTTACGTTCTAAAAACTCCCGGTTAACGTATTTTTAACGATCTTTAACAAATGAAAATTCAATACATTTTCCATTCGTTCAACTTTAACTGATTCGTGAACACCGCCCTTAGAGGTAGCTAAAATGTTGAGATTTCGCACATGAGATTAACACAGGTATTTTCCATCACGGCATGTTTACCCGTGGTAGTTAGGTAAAGTACCAAGAGATACAACACAGTTATGGATACAGAACGCAGCAGATGCAGATTCCGTAGGCAGAGTTTCTAATTTCGCTTGCTTGAAATGTCAGGTGTAACCCACACAAGCTTCAATTACAACTAGGCGTCCCAGTGTGTCCCAGTAATGTTTATGCAAAATTCGGATGCACCGAGATTATTGACGAGGCTTCATGTCACACAGCTTGGCCGCAATAGGTATCTTTAGCGCCTAGCTATCTTTACCGTCGTAAGAAAAGGTGAAAATGTAATCATTCCACGAATATCAATAATTCCCACAGATCTCCTGGTGTCTCCTGTTCCAGTTTATAATTTTCTCCAATTTCCTTTTGAGCTTAGTTTCACTATGACCATTAATAAAGCGCGAGGTTAAACATTAAAGATGGCTGGGGTGAACCTAGAGAAGCCGTGCTTTTCCCATGGACAGTTGTTGTATGTGGCATATTCGCGTGTATTGGACACAGAATCTTTTCATTCTATACGCCAATGGAAAGACATACTACACTACAGCAGCGTATTAAAATAATAGCGAGATCTCTTCGGTGTCACCCTGAATTTAACGCGAGCGAAGCAGCGGGCAAAAGCTAGTAATTAAGAAAAACAAACTGTTGTCAGGGTCCGTCTGTAGAAAATTAGTGTTTCACTATCAATCCAAAATAAAATATGTTATAAAATTGTGAGTGAGTGACCACATTACAGAGAAAATTAAAAAGTAACAGTCAGACAATCATTTATAAAACTTGTAAGGAAATTTATATTTTTATTTGTTACTTACCAAGGGTGGGAAAACATACGATTTCGTCTGGTATGTCTCCAGTAGTTTGCAATCGGCTACCATTTCGTTGCTCATAGACCTGCTCAATATCTAAAGGTAAATCCAACGTCTCCTTAAACACAAGGTAAGTTTCCGATTCAAGCAATACGGTCTCATATGGCAAAACATCATGTTTTAGTGCCATCAAATCTTTGCCATGGTATTTGCTCGTTTCCTTACTAACATTACCTATAATTATTTTAAAATCTCCTTCTCTGAATGCTGCCCAACCATTTAGGTCGTCAATTGTTATCAAAACGTCATTGCGTTTTGGTGAATCAGATTTTATAATAGTAGCCCATTGGTCGATCCCGTCGATCTTAGAGGGTGGTTTCCCGCCAGCAGCGCTGATCAAAGTTGGCAACCAATCTGTTACGTGGAATATAGCATTACTTATTTTATGTGAGATAGTGGGATGCCACACGACCGCCACGGCTCGAGTCGCTCCTTCCCAAGGCGTGCTTTTGACTCCTCGTAGAGGTAAATTCGATCCAAAACTCTGTGACAGTCCTGCAGCTCCATTATCGGATACAAAGACTATCAGAGTATTCTTTAGTATCTCCTTTTCAGCTAAAGCTGCAACTATGTGCCCAACGCTCTTGTCCAAACTTGATACTAGACCTGTAAAACGAAACACTTTTGTTAAAACCTTCTGTGGGTTTCCATCAAGCTCCCTGTATGATTGAAACAGCCACGAACCTGCATATAGCCTCCTAGCGGAGTGTGCAATATGGTTTTGTTCCGCTATAGTCTCAACTGGTGGCTGCAAGTTCACCAGGCCGCCTCCCACATGAGGAGCGGCGTGGGATACGTGCAAATAAAATGGCGCTGAGCTGCTATGATTTCTGATTACTAAAAAATAAGAGCATAAATTAGTATCCTAATAGACTATCCTGCGAAAAAGTTAAAAAATATCTATTAAATTGTATGATATGTTAGTAAAAAATAAGCTTTAAAAATTTGATTAAGTATATTCAGTTGTTCTAAAATCTTGACTTACAGCCAACAGCTCGGTCGGTGAGAACTTCTGTGAGATGACCACTTAAGTCTTCAATAGGCTCCAGATTTTCATACATGTTCAACCCATAGAACGAACTTCCGTTGCACTTCTGGCAATTATATAAAAAAATGACATTTAATGTATGTAAATTTTTACAGGCATTTAATTATGTTGACATAATATAGTTGTTGTAATTGTCAGGTAATACAAGAATAAGTGAAAAAGGCGAAATTAGGCCTGTTTCGAGATGATTAAAATAAATGTACATACGAAAACGCTAATCAAAAATAATAACTATGAAATACCATTAAAACACATGGCCTAGGTTTTTAATTATGATGCCTTTACACATGTTGATGCGGTAACAATAGCTGTTGCGATGTTGACACTTATGTTATTATTACAGTAAATATAATATATGTTAATGTAATATTAATATTCAAGTACGACGAATCTACTATGGCGTCATTTATCAGTATGTAAATTATGACAAGCCTTATTGTATTAACTTTTCGTCCAATTAAAATCAATCCAATAGTAATTGTACCAACTAACACATAAATGGAACTTAAACGTCAATTAGCTGAATTAAATGAAATCATGTTTAAACATGCAAGCGTAATACCATTTCAGTCCATTAATATAAATCTAAAATTTTCGAACAGTTTGCAGTTTCAATGCACGAAGGAAGTTTCAGATCAATTGATGAAAAAGAGAACTTGCATTGAAGTTTAGTGAAATAAATAAGAAGCGAATGCGCGAGTTAGCGAGTGATAGATTGGAGTACTTTTCTTCCGACACAAACCTTAGTTGATAGCTAAGCAGTTGGCAACGAATCACCATAGAAATGAAGTTTCGATTTGTTTTCCATTACTAAGAAGAATGGGCCCAATGGCAGACGAGATTTTTGGGATAGTTTAGCGAATTTTGACTAGACTATACAATAAGCAATTTAAATTCGACTAACCTATGGTTTTTAATCTTTGCAAACTAATTAATTGCCTACTTTTCAGCGCAACCTATATCAAGGAATTTTCTAAAATCAATGCAAAACTGACGCTGTCCGAAATTTACATGGCAACCGCATCAATAAGCTATATGAGCACAATCATGGGTGTGTTTACTAACTATGCTATAAGTGGCTACAAAACCTGTAATAGCCATGTGAGTGAGTTTTGTTTACGTAACGTTACTTGTGCTCTGTCTATCCTATTTGAGAATTCAGGCGTGAAGGTTATATGTGTAGTTGTACCTCAACTAAATTGTACGTAAAGTAATCCACCGCGCCGTCGAGGAAGCCGTAGAATGTGTCAAATCCCCTGTTAGTAGGCAAGTAGTGTGCCCTGGATTTGCCGACATGCCATTTTCCGACCAAGTGCGTTTCATAGCCCAGTTCTTTTAAGTATTCCGGTAAGAGACGCTCCGATACCGGTATCCCTCGATCTTCTGTGGCTGATATCGAGTCGCTTTGAGTGCCTGAAAGACGCAATGAGAATAATACACACATTCATACATATATACATATTCTCACGCCTGTATTCCCAAGAGGGGTAGGCAGAGCACATAAATTCAAAAAACCAGTGCCATGTTTAGCAATTTCAGGGTAAGCAGATGGTTAAACGTGATATTGCAGTCTCGTCTGTGTTAATACGCTGAATGCATCAGTTTGTATGGGAACAGAGACAGCGCCTCCCAGCGGCACCTTTACACAACTGTCGTGATCGACAGCGACAGGACAAGTAGCCTTCCCATACAAACTGATGTGTATTAACGCAGACGAGTGTGATTCGTGTTTTGATTCTTATTATCATAAATTGTACCTACTAGAGAAAACTTTACCATGAAAACCTGTTCAAGCTGTACAAGTGGTGTTTTTAAAGTAATGAACAAAATTTTGGCTTCCTGGTTTAATTAAAAACATAACTGTTTAGTCTGCAACGTTAAACTGACCCTTGTTATTTGAATAACCAAGTAGTTAAACGTAGGTATTTAGCTTAAATGTAAAATATTGATGACACGAATATCGTGCAAATTTTGTACGTACTCGCATTTCTCAAGAATTTCCTGCTTTCAGTTCACTACACAAAGTGTTGCCACTAAAACATTTTACGAGGTCGCGTCGAGTATTCACCAAACAGAAACCTTACAATACCGAGGTCTTGACTAAGTGGATGTTTAGTTTAGCAAAATACGTAGGTACTCACTACCTACTTAAGTGTACAGAAGCTTCAATTTTGCCTGTTTAATTGGCTACTTAAATTACCCTTCAATTTACACTAATCACCTAGTTCCAAATTAGGCAATTTAAAAACCTGTGCTATGGGTACAAGACTGATAGAGACAGCGCCTCCCAGCGGCACCTTTACACAACTGTCGTGATCGGAATATCGTTATTTCGTTTTAAATCGTTTTTTTCGAATAATTGATCTCTGAATGATACTCAGTTCTGTTGCAAGTTAGAGTAAGAGTCGTAATATACCTTTGATTTTTATAAATCACGTGTTTCATTTTTTGGCGAAAAAAATTGCCAGGCTTGACAATGACCCTTATATAAATAAACATCCCAGACTCGAGAGCAAACATTCGCATTCTTCATACAAATATCTGCCCTGACCGAGAATCGAACCTGCCTTCAGCTTCACAGTTAAGTTCTCTAACAACTGGGTTATCCGATAGTCAATGTCATGCCAACTATTCGGCATCAAACTAGTCCCGATTTTAGAGAGAAAGAGGTAATTTACTTTCTCTCACTCTAAAATCGTGCCAACTAACTCGCCAAGGACATACCAATACCAATGCCAATCTAGTTAATCTAAATAACAAAGATGGTCGGACAAAAGCAAAATACCAAACAGAATAAACAACACAGGAAAGAAAATTGAGTTCATAAAATGTCAAAGCAAGGCTGTAAACACGTTCAAGGGGTCATAAAAGTCTCACCAAGCCTCATGGGGTATTTTCCCGTAAAAAGGGCACTTCTGGCGGGGGTCCCTTGCGTGTCCGAGTAGTACTGCTGCAGCATGGCGCCTTGGTACGCGATCACGTCAATGTTCGGGGTCATAATTTGATCAGAGCCGTGGAAACTGACATCGTCCCAACCCTGTATCATTAAAAAAAATTGGTTGTAGCAATTTATTTGACCCAAAACTTGCCATAAAAAAATGTTGAACGCACATTCACAGACATAACTTCAGTACATATTCCCTGCAGAGCACGCATCTAGCAGAATCTTAGGTTTAAACATAGATAAAAGAAGTGCAACAGTGACAGGTTGCTAGCCTGTCGCCTAAAACATTGCCAGACCTATTTAGTCGCCGCTTTTTACGACATCTATTAAAAAGAAATGTTGAGATATTATTCTAAACCCGACACCAGACGGGTGAAATGAAAAAAATCTTGTTCCATCTCATCGTTTTTACAATCTTTTACTATCGAATTGAGCACGCAGTCATGATGTATATTACCAGATCATGAAAACGTATGGTCGCAGAGGAACTATACCTATTAAAGTAGCGTAAATAGAAGTAAATTTTAATTACAATTTCATTTCTATAGCTGCTGAAAAAATGTAACTCACCAAATCGTCGGCCATAATAAAAACAATATTCGGCTTTTCGACATCTTGCGAAATGACACAAACGCATGTGATTAACACCTGGAGACAGCTGGGAATAAAACAATTGAGTGTTACATAAAACAGTTGTATTAATATACTTATTAATATTGCAAGAAAGTAACTCAACGTATTTTTCAAGGACACCGGTCCTTGTCGACCACTAATTAAACACGAGAAATATCTCTACTCAAGAAACACAATGAAGTTACTTACCATCGCAATAATGACGACATGACACCAAGTCCTTTAATTTTCCAGTCTACGATAGCAGTAACGACTCCGGCTTATGAAAAAATCCACTTAGACCATGGAAAGGTGGATCACGAAGACAAAGACGATCGTTAACGGAGCGAATAATAAAATTCACTGAAAGAAGATGACTTGACAATGTAAAATGAATAATCGCTTGAAATGGAATAAAGTCTTCCACAGTCAACAGAGAAATATTAGGCAATTACAATTAGACGTTTAAATTAAATAAGAGCGGTCTTAACAAATCAAAAAAGAATCCTCAACCGCTACTTGACGATAACTGAGTGTACATTGGACTTGGCTTATTATATTGTTATGCACCTGTATACATCGAGTGACACTTCTGTGAAATTGAAAATATTATTTACTTTATTATTACAGATGGTGATCAATTGAATGATTGGCGTAGGCTTAACTCATTAACATATTTCATTTATACTTTTATTTTTATAATAGTACGACACGTAGTTTCCTGATTATTAATTAATCATTACGTCATAATTAATATTGTAATTTATTACCTAGCCTTCTCAAATAAAATGTTATGAAATGTTATAACATCTTATTAGATTCTTGGCTGCCATTTGCTGGTGTCAAGTTTAAAAAACTGGACTTTAATACTACAACAAAGTTTTAAAGGCTCGCTTGTTTTTATGAAAAATGAAAATTAGAACAGCAGTTTTCTTACTTTTGCTATAAAATCCGACCTCGGGAATAAGGCTATTGAGGCTGGACTTAAAGGCTGCAGTAAACTCCTTAAAAGTTAATAAGTGATTGTGGTAAAATATTTTGCTATATTTTTTCATCAGGCGTAATGTTTTATTGTGGTGGACATGGTTCCTTTTATGAAATATGTATACCTTTATCTGATTTAGTATGGGATCTACCGTAACATAATATACCATAACACCATAATAACCTGCTGTAACACGATAAGACTACCGCTGCTTGAATTATTGACTTATTGTCCTCATCTCCACTGGGATTGGTAGCTGCTAAACCGCGTTTTCTCAACATTCTGAATGAACGTTTTATTTAGAACGAATATTTACGGGTTTGTCGGTTGACGTTGGATGATTCGCTCGCTCAAGTATTTATCTAGCTACCGCTATATCGAAAGATTCTCGCTCTGAAGTGTATACCTAGTACACTAGAGTTGCGTTTATAATCAGTATACGGAGCAGTTTTGATAAAATTACAAACGTATAATTAGAACGTTACTTGTATGTATAAATATACCGAAACCGATACTTACGGAGCTTAAGTACTGGTCGTTACTTTCGCGTATCTTTTCGTATAAAACGACGATTTGCCAGGAGTTGCGGGACATTATCACTCTCGTTCTGTACATTAGGGTAATCAATCCCGGATACGGACTATTTTTGTATTTAATGCAGCCCGGTAAAGTACAACTGCACCAGAATGCTTTAATATATGATAAATAATTATGATCTGATATTTTAAATAAGACTTCGTATTTAACAGTAACTTTTTCTCTTGTTACTACTCGTAATGAAATCGGTGACAAATTTTATCGATAAAGAAGTCTACTGTACTCTGTTTATTTTAAGATGAGAAGTTCAATTTGAATTTCTCTTTGGAATGTAAAGGCAAAACTGGAAATGATTATACTCTGTCGGTTTAGGTACTTAACTAAAACTAAAAGTAAACAAACTTTATGTCAAATTTGACAGGTTAAGAACGTTTTTTTTACTACCCAACTTTTTTCGGATATTCAAAAAGTTTAGCAAAGGAATCTTAGGTAATATTTATTGATCTGATGAACGTGTGTCCTAATTCCGATTGTTTCTGGTAATTAGGTAAATTTAGGCACCAACAAAAATGTTTTTATTGTTTCCTTCCTTTGCTAAACTTTTTGAATATCTGAAAAAAGTTGGGCAGTAAAAAAAAAACGTTCTTAACCCGTCAAATCAGACATAAAGTTTGTGTACTTTTAGTTAAGTACCTAAACCAACAGAGTATAATGCAGTAACACTTATAACATATAAGTACTGTGTGTTATAATGTTTTCAATACAAACGGTATCATCACATGCGGCAAAGTAAACATGTGTTAGGATTTGGTCATTGAAATTCAAATCCTAAAATAAACGGAGTATCTATCTACCTTATAGTACAAAAACCTGAACCAATTTAACTAAAAGTTTATCGGCACAATTTTATCTCACACTGTAGGTACCTAATTTATCGAGCCAGTAGGACTAGCAAAGCATTAATCATGTTATCGAAATTGCAACCTGTTCAATGTTGGGTCACACCGACCCGCATTGAGGGTATCGGAAATTTTATTGGCGGAACTTAAGATCGAATCTCACGAAGGCAAACTGACATACAAAATTTTAAGTGACGCAAATATTAATCTATAAATTAGAATGCCGAAGTGTAATTTTTGCGAAATCTCATAGGTGCGTGGATACTTTGACCAGGGATTAGATGTCACAGTAACTGAAGAGATCAAATCACTAAATGACAAGCTCTGCGGAATTAATTTTGTAAGACTGGATCTATTTATTTTCATCAATACCATAGATCAATGTTTAAACGACTGAAGGAAGGCCAGCAATGCAACTCTATGCTACTACCGTAAGTTTTGTATCATCAATATTTTCCCGAAGTTTGTCCTGTCCAGGATTAACTCTCTGAGCGTACAGTAAGTAGACAAGAAAGCCACGATCGGAGAATAAAAGTGGGACATATTTCACGCCGTGGACACGGGATTACAGGCTGAATTACGTCGAAGTGAACGGACGGGCGCGGACCGGTCATAGATTGTATATAAATCCATTGGACAGTTCCTAGAGTTTACGAGGGAATCAATATTTTTCGGGTAAAGAAGGTTGTAGCTGTTGCCGAGGAACACGATTGGGGGAAAAAAAGGAAAAGAAACTACAAATTGATTTTCTTTTTCGAAATGTGGGTGTTTTATTTATTTATATTAGCTACTCGTTTTTCTGTTCTACTGAAAATAGCACAATATTTTCAAGAACTTTTAAAGATTCTTCATCTGTTAACAATGACAGGTACCTAATATTGTTGTTGCCAGACACTCTGACTCATCCACTATTTATTCACCTAACACATAAGCTAATAAATTTATGTTCAAATTCAGCGTACTGAAATTCATGAATCAATATACACTGAAAGAATGACGACCGAAAGGAAATACTCGACATACTTACAGTAACTCGCACTTCGGTACGCGTGACCGCTAACTGAATCGAAATTTCCGAGATCTGCGCAACAGCTGCCGGCGGAATATTTTCACGAAATTCTCTTCACATTCTCACATTTTTACAGTACCAATTTTACATATTCGTCTGCTTTATGCGAACTTTCGTGTTATGCTGACGAAATATTTTGAGTTATATCGTCACTCGTCGAAATAGCTACTTCCTTAAACCGAGCAATATTGAATTATGTTTTAAACTTTCGGCGATTCTCACTCAAATTTGTCATTTAAGGGACTACGGACTATGTACTCGCAACCAGAGTCACAGTAACGCGGCCGAAACGTCAAGCTTGAAACCATTTCAAAAAATAACATGATATAAGCCCTGCTAAAGAATAAATAAGAGCAACTGTGATCAAACAACTACAAATTCGAATATTGCAGCAATATTTACTCCGGGTGTCTACAGTTATTTTGTGAAAAATTCAAGGGAACTCCGTCAGTAATGAGGTATAATTTTAAACAAAAAAAAACCGACTTCAAATTAGCTTTATCCTGAAAGGAAACTTCTGTTTATGTACATATTTACTAAAGGTCAGGTAGGTATACGCCGTAGCTCTCAGCAGATTCAAGGCAAGGCTTTAGAAGGAATAGCACTATCTGATTTAGAACCCTCTAAACTGTTAAAAAGTAAACCCCACGATGAACGAGCATTAGCAGAAATGCAACGCTTGAGAAGCAGCAGGCCTGGCTAATTACTGAAACTATAATTTTCAGTCTGCAGGTGCATTCAGTATCGAAAACAATATCCTTTAACTCCTAAAAATTAAGGAGTTGACCTTTCATCATCAGCTCAGTCATGTTTTTTTACTGCCAAGCGTAAATACTGGTGTAGCTTTGAAAAATTTACTAAAAACATTACCTGTGCCTATAAAATTTGAGGGTTGCCCTCGATTTCCCTCATATTCCATCATCAGGTCAAGATATGCTGACAATCGGACTACCTGGAAACTATACCCTTTCAGACAAAAAAAGAATTTTCCAAATCGGTCCAGGCGTCTTCGAGTAATCAGCGAATACACATAAAAATACTCTCCATTTCTTCCGTGGATGTCGCAAGAGGTGACTAAGGACATAGGTTAAAGTAAATTTTAGGCGACAGGCTAGCAACTTGTCACAATTATACCTGCAAACTCAAAACCTACAAAAAATGTGCTAGAAGTGGCCACGAAGCGTGTCATAGACATAGTTTTGTCTATGTAGCGTTTTGTGTGCTCTGCCTACCACATTTAAGAATACAGGCGTGATTGTCTGTAGGTATATAAGTATGTACAAATGTAAATTTGGACTAAAATTCCCGAATGCCCATACATTTTTTTTTTATTTTAAGGATAATTCAAAAACTACTAGTTAGATCTTGATGAAATTAAAATGGGACCAATGGGAAGCCATTTCCAATCAAACAAAAAAAAAATCATCGAAATCGGTCCACCCGTTTAGAAGTTCTGAGGTAACATACATAAAAAAAAAAAATGAAAAAAAAAAAAAAAAAAAAAAAAAAAAAAAAAAAAAATACAGCCGAATTGAATACCTCCTTTTTTGAAGTCGGTTAAAAAGGCGAAGGCACGTCATTAGGTCGCACTCAAAAAGTAAAACAACGATTAATACCTAAGCGAGAGAGTTGGCGAAGAGTTCCTTTTGATTGCGAATAAAAAACACGCGGTTGAACTGTTGCCCGCAGGAAGCCTTAATGTTTTTTTGAAAGTTTGTGAACTAATTAAAAGTTGAACACCTCTTGTTGGTAACGCTTCCGAGGTGTGGCGCCCACCCGCTCGCAAATGAGTTTGAGTTTACATGTTCGACCGATTTACCTTTGTAACACTTTCTGCTGGTAATCACGGCTTCAGCAGCGGCAGCGGTCGTTATTCACTAGTGCCATGTGGTGTCGAGTTTGGAATAACACCTCTTTATTTCTTCCGTGGATGTACCTAGTAAGAGGCGACTACGGAAATAGGGTAAGAGATATTTTAGGCGCCACCTCGTCTGGTGTCTTACTCACTTGTTTACCTAATCGCGAGCAAATCAATATTTCACGTGAAAAAATGGGTAAGGGTGACTTATTCCATATTAAATTTATCTCTCGTTTGATTGAATCGTCATTTGTATCAGTAAGGTAAAGCGGGCGACATAAACTACGTATCATTTTCTAATCTAGTTGTACCAGGTACGCCATAGTAAATTTTTTCGACAATCCCGAAACAAATCATCATCATCATCATTATCATCAGCTGGAAGATGTCTACTGTTGAACGAAAGCCTCCTCCATTGAATGCCGCAAAGAGCGTCAACTGGCCACCTGCGTCCAACGGTATCCGAACTATCACGCCATCGTCGTTCAAACAACAACGATTTTGACAAGGACAAGGATTCTGGCAAATCAAAATACTGCGTACTTTACATGTACGTTTGAATTCAATTAGTCGTACACCGAGGTATTCGTAGCACGAAGCAGAGTGGTCTCAAATGGATACCTACTGGCACTGACTTCGGTCATTTGGGAAATTAGTCGAGGTTAAACTAACACCAACAAAACTTAGACCTTTGAAATTTTAATGGCTATTGTTCGCAACTGACGGCGACTCAAAACTTCCCGATGCACGACAGGAACTATGCTATTTGAAGACCTCTAATTATCAGGGGTTAGCTTTACAGACAACTTTACTGCTGTAAACTAAATCCTAGGTTATTTTAGTTGGAAACAAAGGGTGAGCTATGAGTCAAGATTATAACTCAACAACTCGTTCTAAACACTGTTGCGTACAATGTGTACGAGTATAGGTACTGAAAAGTCCCAGATTAAACGCCGCCACAGTACCTAAACGTAATCAAGTTTTTCTTTGTTGACCAATGCAATGTCACCGAAATTCACTACGAATAGGTTCTATAGTGGGTCAGAAATTAATTGCTTCGAGTGTACAAGATACGTGACTATCTTTACTTTCACGTTTAGTTTACGCATAAAACAAAAATATAGCTTGCTTGTAGCTGAACAAAAAGCCGCACACTCGCTCTCAAGTCAACCAACAAACATAATCCCTGTGATGTCGGTAGGTACCGTAAGTGGCTCACTAAAGTTGTTTAGCTCGGAAGTCAAAGACATACGGGAACTTTGTGACCAAAACGTTACAGAGCGGAGTATCAAGCAAACGCCACACTCCACACTGATGGTACAATTCAATTTCGAAAGCGAACTCTGAGGGCCGACCGTCTGTTGAGAGCACTTTACTTCTGCTCAAATAAAACTAATTTGTATGGACCCAACTATGTTCATAATTCATGAGGATACGTTACACGTAAAGACGGCGTTCATTTGAAAACTATAATATATCTGCCTTGAAAGATAGAAGCAAATAGGTTGTTTTCTCTTCACGTACTGGCGATATCAGGGCCAAATTATTTCCGACCAATAAGTGCTTATAACGAGGGCGATTGTATTTCTGAAAGCCTTTCTTAGTATCTATCTGGATATTACATTTTCTTTTATTTCTTCTCGCACTAATTACACGAGTACCCAAAAGAAGGCCTGAAGATACTTTTGCTTATGATTCGTGAAATCTTAATTAAAAGGAATAAACCACAGATAAACGATGTACTACTACAATAATATTTCCAAAGTAATGCTTTTGACACCAGCTTCAGCTCAAATAGAACGTCGAAAATGGAAACCTCTTAAACAAAAATATATATTTTCGGTCTCTGCGACCCCGGTTACCGCATGAGGGTATCTCGTAAAATAATATAAATATTTCATCCAAACATTCCCTCTTGTATGTGAGTTTCTTTGGGATGGTCATTTTAGATAGCGGCAAGTTTCCCGTTTTATAACAAATCCATCTCTAGCGGACTGTTTCTTTATGTAGATATTAAATATTTACGACGCTGTTTAAGAACAAGGAATAAGATTATAGTACCGTCAATTTCTCACATAAGTAAACCCAAGGAGTCACCGAAAAAAATGATGATACCGTTTGCGTTGAAAGCAATATGCAGACAGTATTAATTAAGTGTCTTGCATTAATAAATTTCAATTTTACCTTATCTAATCTTGAAAAAAAAACATACATCAAAACATGTTTAATGAACTTCGAACTGTTGATCAGTCTCCTAATTGAACGTCGGTGGGTAATTACGGACGGCCTATAATAGGACGTAACGAGGCCCTGCCGGTTACTGTTAAGGCACGACCTTGTCATCACAAACAGTGTTGATTATGACCGGCCACTGTACAGCCAGCAGCAAGTATATACCCCACAATCACCCCACGTTGACCCAAAATGAAGCAGAACACCTAAAATAATTATTGAAAATGGGAGTCTTGAGCTCACGCCGTGCAAGTATTTTCTTCGTTCATCTAGATACGTTCGTTACTCACTGTATCCAAGATTCACATCACTTGCGTAAACATGTGATAGGAGGACCATTTGAATAGTTTCATAGACAATTTCATGGTTTAAACAAGCGGGGCCATTCAAATTGATGACAAATAAGTATAAGTCGATAACATGTCGTAATTTGATATTTAAGTTAGTACCTATTATTTACTTACGCATTGAAGGTGATATGGGTAACTTTGACGACCTGGTTTACTAAAGTAAACTACGAGTTTTAGTTTTTTCAATATTGTTGACAGTATACTACCTACGGCACTGCATGTCAATAAACATTCAACAGACAATCGAACACGATTACGTATTTGTCTTATAGATCGGTTAATTCCTACTATTAATGGCATAAGCTCTCATTATTATTTCCATTATCAATTCATTCACTGAATGTACTTAGCTCTTGAACATCCCCCGATATCGCGATCATCTAAGGTTATCTTATATATCGAAGTTCATATTGTGGTCACAGTATTTTTAGGGTAGTAGAGGTACTAACCTCGTACTAACATTAAAGGAGCAATGTACATACAAGGCTTCACGGTTTTTCGGACTTAAGAATGTGAATACGTAATAGCGTGAAATAGTCATAGCTTTGTCAGTGTACCATTTTGTTTACATACATACATACATATTCTCACGCCCATATTCCCAGGCGGGGTAGGCAAAGCACATGAATTCAAAAATTTTGTTTACATTTGCATATTTGAGAGCATAGTCATGTTTCTATGATGTAGTATTCTAATTTCATTTAAAATTAATTATGACATTTCCGTCAACTAAATCGTACCGCAAAGCAACTCGACGTCATGTTCATTACACTTTTCATGAAACTCCTGATTATCAACTACATCAAGCTCTCTCTTATTCTAAAAGTGAGATTCCGCAAGATATGCGTCATAGATATGTAACATATTTTTTTTTAAAGAATCCTCTCTTCTTCCAGAACGCGTAAGAAAGCAAGAAATCTCCTTGAATTTCCAGTATATCTTCAACCTTTTCAATTATCCATCTGGTAACCCTGCGATCAGCGTAATCTGCAGCAAATTAATTAGCTTGTTAAATTGATGGCGGAACAGCGTTCGTATCACGGATTCAATTAATTCGCAATGTTTAGACGAGGAGCCATAGATCACAGCTGGAGGCACCGGCTCCTCTAATCTACTATACGTCACTAGAACTAACCGTTTTATTTCGAGGTTTCTAATGTGTATCAATTTTAAGAGATCACTAAACTTGTAGAAGTTGTAGAATATTGAAATTTATAGGGAAACGTACTTAAATAGAAGGGAAAATTTACATAATTTACAAACTAATCTTCGAATGCAAGGTTCCATTTCAAATTCTATTTCTAACCCGAAGATTGTTCCCTGGGCGCGTATCAGAGACGAAATATTAGACTGTCCATATTCTCCAGTCTCGCCAAATCTGATCGAAAATGTGCAATTAACAGCACCAACCAAATGAAAATAGATACATAAATGGGTTAGACAGAACGCCCGAGACGACGTATACAAAACCATAACTATTTTACGTTTCGTGGCCACTTCTAGCATTTTTTTTTAGTTGGCGGGTTTAATAGTGGTAGATTGCAGCCTGTTGTCTAAAGCATATATTAACCTATTTCCTTAGTCGCCCCTAACAACGTTCACGGAAGAAATAGAGATATTATTCTAACCCGACACTACACGGGAAATAAAAAAACACCAATACTCGTTTTCTTTCGTTGAACAAAAAAATATCCATATTTCTATTTGGTAAAAGTGATAGATAGCGGCGTATCATTTTGCAAAAGTTGTCCGGAGTCAGGAATAATGTTAGAGGAACAGGGAAAATTGTGTCTCATCAACTTATCGCTCCGAAACACGTGCTTCTACTGAGAGAATTAATAAAATGCTTCTTCGTAAATATTAATAAGCTACAAGCGAGTTCTAGGAACTTACAGATTGCTAGGGTAGACGCGGTATTGAAGTGTTCCGTACCTACCAAAAACTGCAAAATAAGACCACGTTTTTTGTATGGGACCCCCTTTAAATACTTATTTTATTTCTACTTTTAAAGAAAATATACAACTAAATATTCTGTGAATATTTGAAGTGTCTACCGGTTAACACTATTTATATCGACCCGAAAACATAAAAAAAAAACGATTGTTGTATGGGTGCCCTCTTATATATTTATTTTATTTTTAGTATTTGCTGTTGGAAGGTTGGAACCCTAAAAATTAAGCTTCCATTTCAGTAATAAATAATTTATGGCTTGCTAGCAATAACGTAGCTTACCGGTTCGGTACGTTATCAAAATTATTTTTAGTGATTTTGCCCGTGTGGTCTGGAATCCACACCTCTCCGTTTCTTCCATGGATGTCGTACGGTATGCTTTACGCAACAGGCTAGCAACGAGTCACTAATATTACAGATACCCCTTTTGTCTATGTAGCTGTCCACCTACAAATTATGCTAAAATTGGATACAAAACCTCAAGTTGTCAAGATTTTTTTTTCTGTGTATCTTTGCGTGAGCACTGCCTGCTCAATGCAGAAATACAGACGTGATGCATAAAAGATAAGGAAAAGGAGATACGTTTTGGTGCTGTGACAACTGTCTACAGTGTATCACATCCACGCCGTAGGGTTTAGTTATACCTAAACCTCTCCGTTTCGTCCATAGATATTGATAGAGGCGTCTATGTAAGGTATGTTTAAGTATGTGACAAGCTAGCAACACTTTAACTTGTCTATACAAAACGTGACTAGAAACGGGAATTAGTCTTAATTTTGCCAGCGTAATGTTGCGCTCTTTAATAATCTCTGCTAAACCCAATTGAAAATACATGGCGTGATAATTTTTATTGTGTTTCGCACTGAATCAATTGTCACCGTTTTTGTTTCGATTTCTACAATCGCAAACTAGTAGACATCGCTCCGTGCGTTCAAGCAGCATTCGTTCTGTCTACAAGATACTCTCCTAGCATAATCTCTAGTTAAACGCAACGCCACTTTGTCTAAGCAAAACAGACGCTTTAAAGTCACTTCTAACAATTGTCGTCATGCGACGTCGGGGCATTACGCGCCTCGCACGACACGCCTCGTCACGGGGAGGGGGTTGGTGAAATAATGCTGATTCTAACGAGCACTCCGCCGCGGCGCGTGATAAGACTGCCTAGCCTTTGCAGATACGGTTGTGTTCCATTTGGAGTCTCGGGGTTGAAGCTTTCGAACAGTTTATGTGGATAGTCTGAGATTTCGCCTTTTGACTTCAGGATTTTTTTCCGTGCAATGTTGAGATTAGAATAACACCTCTACATTTCTCTGTGGTTACAAACGGCAATTATGGAGGTTAGTTAGCTTTAAGCGGCAGGCTAGCAAATTGTCACTACCGTACCTCTTTCGTCTACGTTTAACCTATGATTGTGCTAGAACTTTGATAGGACACAAGATTGGAGTATCACAGTTGCATTATCGTTGAAAAAGCTGAACCTTCCTTTTTAATTTTGAAGGGTGTAGCAGGCCTTTTTTGAGTTTTGTCTGGACGTTTTCGATCTTGGTGATGAAAAGCAAATCTGTGTACCTAATTGTTAAATAATTTGCGACTCGCGTTAATGTTGGAACCTTGAAGAATTCTAAGTTGTTTTAATTAACAGTTCGAATTCCTGACTGACCTAACCTATTTACTGTGAACGTCATACTGACACAACGTTCCGTGATGCGTCAGAAATCAATTTTATTGGATTCGTTCTATCGTACCTCTACGGGTACTCAAGTGAACAGGCGAGGCACTTTGATGGTCACCAATCACTAACGTTTTTAGTCCGGCATCGCAAGATTCGTTTGCCTCATCGTCATTTGGCATCGATTACTCAGCTTATTCTACGCGTTTTATACGAAAGTATTTCAAATTAATAGTTCTAGATACATAAATAGATACCTAACCTCTTCCACATCGCGGCAGTACATTGGACTTCTCGCATCCATTCGCCCACAACGACCCTCTTAAGGACATCCGACCAACGCGCCTCAGACCGAAACGTACACTCACCATCACGTATTTACGTTACTACGCTATCTGTTGAATTTCTATATTAAGAGATGAAGAAATGTTTGTTATGCTGGAATGTTTTTGGACATTCGATCGCATAACTTCATCTAGCATAGGTATGTTAATACTTATTCATATGAACTTACTATGAAGTATGAACCCTGTTATTTATTTTGCTTTTACAACCTGGCCTAATTTTAAAATGATCAAAAAAGTATTAAAAAGTTCTTGCTATTACATTCTCATCCACACAAACTCCCAAATAAGGTACGCAGAGCATACAAAACGCTATGTAGTCAAAATCACATAGTTCTGGCGAGGTTGAAGATGATAATGTCGCAGTAATCCTTGATTCAAATTCGCTATCGATTAGATCGGCGATTTTCTACAAAAGGCTAAATTAAAAGTACCCGTCGAGCATGCATGACGAGAGCAACGAATGTAAGTGAAGCGAGAGACGCATGCTCTGCTGTCTTTGCCTACCCTGCAAAGAATAGGACGTGATTTTTATGCATTACTTTTACATACTTAGATATGTAGGTAAATCACACCTGTATTCCCAAACAGGGTAGGCAGAGCGCACGAAACGCTACAAAGTCAAAATCAAGACTATTTTGGGGTCTTAGCCACTTTCAGTATAATTTTAGGTTACATTAAAACATTGATCAAAGAGGTATAATAGTAACAAGTGGCCAGCCTGTCGCCTAAAGCATACCCGACACCACAGGATTATTTTACACGTTTTGAAAAACCATAAATTAGTGTTCATTCATAAATTCAACAGTGATACAATATCTAAATATTAAACGGCCGTAAATAAACGTTCCCGCAGCTCAGCGACAAGTGGAACAGCCGGATACGGGGACAAGGGACTAATTATTATTACATATTGCGTCGTTACCAAAATCCAGATCGCTCTGTTTGCGCCACAGACTTGTCGAAATAGATACCGCGAGCTCCTGCATTTGTATGAAAACCAAGCGTGCCACTTCTCCGTGCTTAGGCCTACTGCAACGTCACATGAGCGCTTTAGTGATAGGAATGAGAGTCCGAGTGAAACCGATTCAAAGGTGACGCCACCTTATCCAAGTTGTCCTGACTCAGGAAAGTTAAATCTAATCTAAGTAGTACAAGAATATGAAATCGCGTCAAAGGAAGAGCATTGCTCTCCCTTTTGGCTCCCCTTTGGCACTTGAGTCATACCAACATATAATCACGCCTGTATTCTCAAATAGGGTAGGCAGAGCACACGTATCGTGACATAAACAAAACCATAATTGTGTCTATTTCACGCTTCGCAGCCACTTCTAACATAGTTTTAGGTTTGAAACAGATGGAAGAGGTACATACAATAGTGACAGGTTGCTAGCCTGTCGCCTAAAGCGTATCTAAACCTATTTCCTTAGTCGCCTCTTACGACATCCACGGAAGAAATGAAGAAGTGTTATTGTATCCCGACACCACGCAGGACTTGAGTCATCTATGTCGATACAAGTCTGTGGTTAGCGTCGACGCCGAGCGTGGCGGTATTGTTGTTGCGAGCACTTTGCTGGTTAGATCTGTTGCGAGATATTAATTGATTAGCGCCCGACGACCGAGGTAATTGGAGGTAGCTAAGTTATACGCTACGGCTTTATTACGGATCGCTTCGGATCATGACGATCTTTAGCAATAGATACTCGTGGGAAAACAGTCTTTACTTAGTTTTATCTATCAATTCTACAGTGATATTGAAGAGGCTTGTGAATTGGATTAAGGTATAGATAGTTCAAGTCAGTTGTGCGCACGGTGCTATGTGTGCGTGCGTTTGTAAATACACAGATTTCATTTGTATGCAGTGGCAGTGACGTGGCCATCGCCATACAAATGAAATCTGTGTATTTACAAACGCACGCAGTCACGCACACATAGCACTGTGCACTGTGCGCACAACTGACTTGAACTATCTGTACAAAATGGTTTAAATGCAGCTTTACATCTAAGTAGCCGTTGCCGGGCACTCCATCTGCGTAGGTATAGTTCGCAATAATTTTCAATCCGCGGGAACTATGATAATCCCGGGTATCCTGCGTACCAAATTTCATCAGAAACGATCCAGCCGTTTGCGCGTGAGGAAGTAACAATCATGCACACACAATCGCACACTTTCCCTTTTCTAATATTAGTGTGATTACTAGGCTTAGGACTTTTGGATGCTCGCCGTGGTTCTAGAATCCATGGAGTCGCCATTAATGTTAAAATTGTAATAAGATTTTTTCTAAGTCTAAAAAATAGTCTAGTAAAGTATGTATTAGCTTACACATAATAATTTACTTTAATTAGGTAATTAAAACTAAAATATCTTCTCGCAGCTAAAAGGTATGTTTTATTCGGCATTATTGAAATTACCGATGAGATACCGTAACTTGTGTAGAGTTATGATAAAATTAATTAGTTAGTGATATATCCGCATAAATCATGACACTTATTTTTACACTTTGATTTGACGTTGTCAAAAAAATATTTAAGATCCATGGATTCTAGAACCACGGCGAGCATCCAAAAGTCCTAAGCCTAGTGATTATGTTCCAACTATGTTATGTTGCCTACCACTACAATGTCACTGCCTGTCAATAAATATTTTTTTTTTTACATTTTCTTCCAGAATTCATTGTCTGCGTCACATCCCCTGTTCTAAAACAACCGGATAATGAGAGAACTTCCAAAAAAGTATGTCACCGTAACTTTTAATTAATATTCATGTTAAAAGCATTTTTACGTTCTGATGCCATTTACAAGAGGCAGGGCTTTCGAAAAGCAAAGTTGGATGTTTCGTTTATAGGATGTAATGCAAAGCCCAATTAAATATACTAAATGGCATATCAACTTTAATTATTAAATGATTGGGATTGATTTCAGTAAAAGTACTAGGTATTCAGTTCAAACAATTTAATTTTACACCTATATCACCAGTCATCCATGCATCTTTTGGGTATTTTCTAAACCTTTTTGTAATTTCCGTGTGGTATTGGGTTTAGAATAACACCTCTCCAATTCTTCCCTGCACGTCAACTGGACGTCAACTGGACGTCAACGTGTGACTAAAGAAATAGTTTATTTTAGGCGTCGGGCTCGAGACCTGTCTCTATTACGCCACTTTGAAACCCAAAAAATGCTAGAAGTGGCCACGAAACGTGTAGTAGGTAGTCATGGTTTTGTCTATGTAGCGTTTCATGTGCTTTGCCTACCCCATTTGGGAAGACCGGTGTTATGTATGTATGTTTGTTCTAAGGGTGAATTAAACCAAATGGGAACGTTTAGTTTTAGAATAACTAACTTTTTTCTCAGAAGTAAATCAATTTGTTATTTGAAAATCGCGGGTATGGTTGACTGTGATTTCAAAACAAAATTTTATTCTTGTTCGATTAAATCGACCCTAAATAAGGCTTTTGTTATTCCGGTGTTTCTCAAACTGTTAGTCGCATGTGAAAAAACTTTATCTGTGATGAGATTGACATTCTCAAGACGCTGGTTACTCCCGAAGTGAATTACTTTTTAGATGAGTCTTGTTTCCGATAGCTTTGAGAACCTCTGAGTTATTGTATTAGAAGACTCAAATAGCTAAGAGTTAGCTTAAATTCTTGATCATTCAATTATCTTTCAGAGCAGTGGATTAAGTGTTGTTCCGTGTGGTGTCAGGGATGGAATAACATCTTTCCGTTACTTCCGTGGATGAAATATGTCTAGGTATATTATAGGCGACAAGCGGGCAACCTGTGACAGGTTCAGGTATTTTGACTGCCAAATTAAAACTTAAAAAATTATTCTAAAATAATTTTAAACAAAAAAAAACCGACTTCAAATTAGCAATATTTTGAAAGTATTCTGTTTACTGAATGTAAAATCTTGACTTCATCAACAAATTACCGAAAACGCCGTACATCTCCATACAAAATTTGAAGAGTTCTCTCGATTTCTCCAAGATTCCATCATTAGATCCTGGTTTCGTGCCAATGGGACTAATTTCGAGTTATACCCTTTCGATTAAAAAAAAAATTTTGAAAATCGGTCCACGGGTTTTCGAGATATCGAGTAACATACGCACAAAAAAAAAAAAAAAAATTAGGTCGAATTGAGAACCTCCTCCTTTTTACCCCATTTGGGGATACAGGCGTGCTGTATGTACGGATTAAGATATATTATAATGCGCATCAATTTTATACGAAACGTCACCCAAGGTTAAAAGGTTAACGCCGCCACGTCGCCTGCAGGCTCTGATAAATACTTAAACATGCGTTGCCGACCGTAAAGCAGATCTGCTTAATTTTCAGCGCTTAATGTGTGATACCTGACGTCTATAAAAACTTGTAAACATTGTAAACAGCCGAGGTACACGTCCTCATACTTCCTCCTTCCATAACCATGACAATCGTCATTGTGAGAAAGAATTTGATGTACAATGCGTAGCGGCTTCGCAGTTAGGTTAAATAAAAACCCAAAGCTACTTCAAGCCAGTAATGTATACCGGGTCGTTATTTGACGCCCGTCACGTTTATCAAAGACCCGGCACCTGTTTAGACATTCGGCAAGTTATCGCCGGCATACGAAAGTAATACGAGTTTGGTACTGTACTCGTAACCTTTTATTAGGTTCCGAAGTAACTGAATGTTACACGACAGCTAGGTAAAGGTAGTAATTTAAGGAGGGTTTTTCGGTGTCTTTTACATTTACGTACGCGAAGTAATGTAGGTGCTATTTGTTTGTACATTCAAGTATGTAACGTATTTTTTTATTCATAATACAAATTGCCTGCGTCTATAAATTAGTGACGTCTGGTGTCAGGTCTAGAATAATATATCTCCATTTCTTTAGTGGATATCGCAAGAGACGACTAAGATTGTGATATTTTTTAGGTTACAAAAAGTAACTTTCCATTTAAAAGTTTTAGAACAGTTCGAAATTGTGATATTGTGAACGTCAAAATTAAGATACAACTTCAATTTATTCAACCAAAGACGTAAAATAAGAGCTTGTGCGCTAACTCTATAAGAAAAGTCTATACAAAGAACTGAAACACCTCTTTAATCTGAGTACGCGTAGCTTATTGCGTGCCTTAGTCGTCAACCGAGTCAGTTTTAATTGAATACTTACCGCTTTTGCTATTTATCATAAATTTGACTCGAGGAAACTGAAAACAGATGTTGAGGATCGAATAAAGAATTCCAGAGAGGGCTCGCTTTTCCGACGAGTCCGGAATACAGATGAACTAAGATAAAGTAAAAAATTCACTGATGTTCTCTAAATGGACTCTGAAATGTTGACACAGTTTGTGCCGACTGCTACTTTGGGAAGGCCCATGAAAAATACACGCTAAATACCGAGAACTGCGTATGTGAGACACTCAATATTCGCGTATAAATGGCAAAAATAGCGCAACGCCTGAGAAAATGAAGATGAACTGGCATACTGGATATTAAAACGACAGATTAAACATACATACAGCAACCCTGAAGTCCCAAATGGCGTAGGCAGAGCACAAGAAACGCTACGTAGACAAAACAATGACTATTTCCTGTTTCGCGGCCACTTATAGCATTTTTTTAGATTTTAAGTCGACAGTTATAATAGTGACAAGTTGCTAGCCTATCCCCTGAAAAATACCTTGATCTAATCCCTTAGTCGCCTCTTACGACATCCAAGGAGGAAGTGTAGTGTAGGAAGTAAAGTGTTACTTTAAGCGCGACGCCATACCGGGAACACACACAAAGACAGATTATGTGCGGGGGTTATGTCATATTCCTTTCTTTAGTAAATTAACCATCAAAAAAATTACTGACGCGCCCGTAAGACAAAAAACTATGTTTACTCGAGCATAAGTACAGAAGTAATAAAGTAAAGCCCACATTTGATGGGCAGGGATCAAAAACCATTAGATAGTAAGTAGGCTCAGGTACGCTTGTCCGTCTCTGTATCTCTTTATAAACATGTCATTCAAAGTTGAATGACCTTGAACCCGAGCGGACACAAAGCAATATTTTGTTTCATGTTTAGGGATAGATTAGTGTTGCCATTAGATTAGTTATGCAAAATGTGGCGGCGGTCTTCTGCGGCCCCCGGCGGCTCCCAAAGCCCAGCGGAATACAAAATGAGATGGAGTTTTTCGCTAAAATTGAGCATTTAGCACTGAAGAGATTTTTAAAAGGCAAAAAAAAGACTTGTTTGTATTTCAGACCTTTTTAACGGATTGCGTATTTTTTTTAATACATTTAGCGTGCTTTTATTTTACTAAAAAGTACCTCGGTCACATAAATAAATAAATAAATAAATAAATATCACTGGACAATATTTACACCAATCACCTAGTCCCAAACTAGGCAACTTAATGCCTGTATTATGGGTACTAGACAACGGATAAACTTACTTATACATATATAGATAAATATCCAAGACTCGAAAGCAAACATTCGTATTCATCATACAAACATCTGCCCGACCGGGGATCGAACCCGGGACCTCAAGCTTCACAGTCAGGTTCTCTAACCGCTGGGCTATTCGGCCGTCAATTACTACTAGAGGACTACTAGAGGACTACTAACATTAGAGGACTATTATAATATACTAGAAAAAAAAGCAATGCAAAGTAACAAATTGTTTGGAACTTTACTAGTGGTGACGCCTGATTGCGGGTCATTATTTGATACAGTGCTAAATTACCATCAACTTGATTTCATGTTGTGCCTGATTGATGACGATGGCTGGTAACGTAGAATCAGTGTAGTGAATGAATGGGTAGCTTTGTCGAGTCGATCATTATTTTGTCACTGCTTGTCTTAGCAAATTTCTGGAATCATATGCTGAAATAGATGGTAGTTTGGTGTAAAGTAAAAGCGTGGTACAATACTTAGGTATGTACAGATTTTTGTATAATTACATTCAGTATTAGTCACTTTAGTCGGTTGGGTTTGTAAGTAAACTATCCGATGCCTCTTTTTTGTTTTTGTTTTTGTTATTAGAACCATGTGCTGGCATATAAGACTGGTTGTAAAAAGTTAAGTATTTAACTACCTATATCCTATCGGTCCTGTTGGTAGCTGTAGAAAGTGAAGAGTCAGACGAATCGGGCTTTCATTTTAACTTAAATAGACCCACGCGTCGCTTAGTTCTTGCAGCGGTTCGGCTGCGGGACCCGTATCTCTATAATAAGCTAGCACTCAATGTCACCCACACTCGCGGATTCTCAGGGAATCTGCTAACCATTTGTCACACGAGAACTGCAGGCTATTTATTGTCTTCAACTTGCCTTTGGCGGTTGGAATTTAGTTTCCTCAAATATGTCGAAAATACTCAGTGATGACATGAAGTTCGATAGAATATTTTGGATTTCTACAACTGCTATGCGCCTGAATCGTTCTCATCCTTTCATACCGCGCAACAATATTTGGCGCGTACAATTTGCGGCAATATTCATTTTGTCCGTAGTGTGCTTCATATTACTTCTATACTCAACGCGCTTTGACATTCTAGATGGGCGATTCACTGATGCCACTAAAAATGTTGTAATGGCTATCGTCGCTTTCACGATTACATATAAATATGGAATTTTGTTGTATTACCAAGAATCTATCACATCTCTTATTCGCATCATGGATGAAGACTATGAAGCAGCAAAAGATTTCACTGAAGAAGAACAAAGCATTATAATGCACTTTGCAGTCAGAGGACATAAAGTGGGCCAATTCTGGGTTGTATCAGGGGTTACCACAGGGCTCATTTTCCCAATAAAAGCCTTCCTTCTCATGGGAAAATCCTACATTGCTGGGGACTTTAAACCCGTCGCTATGTTTGAGTTAACATACCCCTGGTTTTTAGAAGAGTACAAAAATGTTCACATATTCTTCATAGTACTGTTTCTTTTGGCTCTATTCTTCGATGTGTATTCTACTTCTATGTACATAGGATTTGATCCTTTAGTACCAATTTTCATGTTACATTTATGCGGTCAAATACATATTTTGAAAATTCGTCTATCGCATGTATTTTCTGATCCATCTAATTCAGAAGAAATGGTGAGAGAAAAACTACGGACAATTATATTGAAACTACAGGACATTTACAGGTAAGTCTGTACAATTAACTATGCTAACCTTAAGTTTCATATTGTGTATAAAATAATGGTCATTAAAACTTTTTAACTTTTCAGTTTCATCGAGGTGATTAAAACAAATTTTACTATGTTGTACGAGTTTAATATGAAAACTACAACTTTTCTCTTACCGTTGTCAGCATTTCAAGTCACGGAGGTAACTTTTTGCAGTTGTATGTCTCACTTAATGCCATTCTAGGGTTTTTATTAATAACAGGACGGGAGTGCGTTGTCTCATTCGTTACATATACTATACCATTTTAGTAGCAGTCAGTGCACCTATATATAGAATTTGATAGTGAATTTGAATTTAGTTTATATTCTTAAGAAATTTTGGTTTTATGTTTCAGTCGCTTCGGCATGGAGAAATAAACTTGGAATTTTTCGGTTTCTTTACGGCTGTTATTTTACACTTTTTAATGCCATGTCTTTACAGCGATCTTCTGATGGAAACGGTATGGATGGTTTTTTTCAATTGAGTAGAAGCATTTTGTTGTTTTATTTACTCTTCAGTTTATATCTTAAAAGCTCTATTTTAAAGATTATACTCCTACTACGAATGCGCTTACGTCAAATGATATCACGTAATTCATACTGAGATATACAATATAATCTAAAAGTCATAAGCACATCATCATCATCGTCATCATCAGCCTATATACGTCCCACTGCAGGGCACAGGCCTCCTCTCAGTATGAGAGGGCTTGGGCTATAGTTCCCACGCGGGCCCAGTGCGGATTGGGAACTTCACACATAATGAGTATGATTTTAATTAACACGATGTTTCGGCCCCGTTACAGAGACTATAGTCTCAAGTAGACTGAAATACGGCATCGCATTAGTTTCGCAATTACACAAAAAAGTTAATTGAACCCTCGAACCAATTGAGGCTTAAACACCTAATACAATACCTAATTAAAATTAAATACCTAATCTTTTAACAGTTTTCATCATAGTGAAATCGCATGGAAGATAAAACTTTTATTACGTTTATTGTGACAACGTTCTGCATCGGGTTAAAAATCAGTTGGTTCGACCGTACCTTCTACAACAGTATTCTCAACTGTGAGTTGCGACCCCCTAGGGGTTGTAGAGCCCCCTCAAGTGAGTTGCAATGTTATCAAACCCGATTAAAACAAAAAGCGGATCATGAAAATTAATAAAATGTTGTTCAAAATACACTTTTCGTAAACCTAATTCTTAATTCCCAAAGATAAAGAAAGGGGTTGCCATTTTTTTACCTTTTAAAGGGAAAAGGTTAAAAAACATTGTTGTACCACATCCCTTTTCCGGCAGGGCGATGATTTCCGCCTGGCCCTGTACTCGTGCGGGTGGGAGAAGCACTCGGACCTGCGCGCGCGCCGCACTGTTCTTTTCATGATGACGCGGTCCACTAAACCTCTTGTCATCAGCACTGTCTTTTATGCCATTTGTCTGGACACGTTTGCTAAGGTAAGTATGTCGATTAAATGATAAGTAAGTACAAGTAAGTAAAAAACTCTAAAGTACAAAGGCGGACTTATCCCAAAAGGGATCTCTTCCAGTCAACCCTTGAGCAGTAGAGAAGAGCAGCAATTTAGGTAACAACATTTTTGTAAACGATTATGAAGTTTTAGGAGTCTTCAAAATTAACTAATATTACCATAATATTTATCGCAAATAAGTCTTTGAACTTTGAGTGATTGCGACTTTACAGACAAAAATCTTCTAGGAATACTAAGGAATAAGTATATTTTTTCTTGTAACTCACAGGAATTCACACTTACTCGTTTTCATGAAGTATGAGAAGTATCACGTGACATAAGTAGCACAACATCAAATGAGCCGCGCATCCATAACGTTTCTCGACACTCTTTCCGTCAATATGTCGCCAACAGCGCCTCAATTTTCTCGTATTTGATCTGAACATATTTCTTTGCCTACTTTCTACTTTGAATAACAACTAGTAGGTAAAGCCTGACTTTTAGATTTTTCGATGTAGCAACATTCTATAAAATCACATAAGGTAAACGTCCCTGTGCTCGACACTGACCCAGTACTTGGTACTTGCAACCTTATGTCATAGTAAGACAGGTGACAGATCGGTGTCATCTAATGGGCGTTAAGGCGTCGAACATTGGTACTTTTACCTTAGTCACTACGTGAAACAGTCATTGCTTCAATAACTTTTTAATTTTGTCTGGTTGGTATCATAAATCATATTATAGAAATTGATTTGTTATTAGAGAAATTATGTTATGTTATAAAGTTTATTTAACATGTGTTTCATTCTATGCAATAAAGAGGTAAATCTGCATTTAGGCATCCACTAAGTATCATCATCCGTCTAACATTTAATGACTTGTTCCATTTATAAATTAAATATATATTTATATTCCTATTTCTACATACATGCATTCAGCAACATGGCTTCACCCCAAAGTTATAAGGTCAGGCAAGCTTTCGTGCAGATAACCTTCAGATAACCATTAGAATACCTAGCTTTAATTGAAAACTGAAACTGCTCTGCGCTGAAATGAATAAAAAATATTCGGGTTTGCCGATGAACTATCGGCGTTTTAAAAAAGATGAGTTAAAATTTTGGATTCATTTTAATCTTAGAGTAAAAGTGAATATTGAAGTAATATGCAGTATAGTCCTCAATATCAAACTTGGCAAAAAGAATGTGAGAAATAATCTACCTAAGTCGTTATGCCGCCTATGCCGCCGGTAACTAGCTAGGTATACGAGTAGTGATAATATTTCCCGTCCGGAACTTATCTAAGCTTTGTAAAAATGAAATTTGCTTATAACTTATAATACAGTGAAACCTGGTTAAGTGAGACTCCAAGGGACCTGCACTGCTGTTCCACTTATAGAGGTATTCCACTTACCCAGTGTCTCAGATATCCAGGTATAAATAAATATCTGTCTCATTTACAGAGGGTTCCATTAATAGAGGTCAGAATACAGGTTATTTCAGTTATAGAGGTGCAATCATCAAACAAAATAATGTGTTATGTCCCTAAATATTATGAGTTTTAATTAAAAGAAAATAATGAATGTAATAAACAAAAATATTCAAGCATGTTTACACGTATTACAAATATGGAAACAGATTTTGGCCCCTTAAATTCGACATAAACTTCTTAGTGTATATTTTCACTTTCATAAACGGGTATTAACTTCAGTTTTTCACGTATAATGATAAAGATTTCGTTTTGACATTTTTCAAATAAACATCTGTATTCTGATAGTAAAGCGAAATTAAAACTGGAGGTCATTGAGGCTCAACATTACTTGACATAGTTAAGTGCAGAATTTGTGAGTAGAATAAGAATACCTAAGTAAGCAAACAAACAAAACGATGTTATCTCAGTTACAGAGGTTTATGTATATAAAATTCACTCGCTGTCTCAGTTATAGAGGTAACTATGATGACAAATCGAAAGAACAAATCCCAGATATAGAGGTTTGCTTCGTCCCACTAACAGAGGTAATTCAGTGTCAAGGTGGTGGGACCACAGCATGAGTTCTAGTTATGGAGGTTTCTCACTTATCCAGGTCCCACTTAACCAGGTTTCACTGTAGTTATAATATAGGTAGCTATATAGGTGCCTACTTCATATTTTTGCGTCCATAATAATGACATTTTCTTTGGCTGTCTATTGTCTATAGAAGTATAGACCTAGCATATGAGTACCTACCGTAAAATGGGGAGAATAGCGACCGAATTGGAGGTCAAACCTAGAAAAAGTTTATTTTTATATGCGGCATATTGATTTCAATACGAAAAAATTAACGTTGTATGAATTTTAGACTTGGTATATTTCATACTGAGGGGAGTTCTTAAATTGTTGAATTGACACTTTTAGGTGATGAATTACTAAATATATTATTATAATGATATAATATGCCCGTGTGGTGTCGGGTTTAGAATAACACCTCTCCATTTCTTCCGTGGATGTCGTAAGAGGCGACTAAGGACATAGGTTAAGCCTTAACCGTTAAGGTATACTTTAGGCGACAGGCTAGCAACCTGTCACTATTATACTTGGCCACCTCAAAACCAAAAAAGAAAAAATATTAAGCTAGAAGTGGCCACAAACCGTGAAATAGCCATCGTTTTGTCTACATAGCGTTTTGTGTGTGCTGCCTACCCCGTTTGGGAATACAGGCGTGATTGTGTGTATGTATCAACAGCCTATTAAAATCTTCTCGTCGTCACTAGCTACCCTCCCTAATCATAGCCCAACCGCCCTCGCATTCCCTATTCACTCCGTTTTACGGAACACAACATAGAATCACATTTATCACGTACTACGTATCAGCAGAAATCTTCAAGTATTATTATGATTACCAAAATCACAGTTTGAATGTTTGTTTCTTTTTTCCAGATGTGCCGCGACGCTTACTCTATATTCAATCTTATGAACGCAGCTTGGGCTTAAAGAAAACCTTTTTTTACGTAAAATACTTACTGAAAGCACTCTATTAAAATGGTGTATTTGCACGAGATGGTAACAGTTTTTTTTTATTAAAGCAAGCAGAACAGTTTTTTTATCCCCTTTAAATCTAAAGCAAATCATTCTATACACTTATAATGAAGACAACTCACGTCTTAAATCGTGTTTAGCTCGACAAATTTCGGGCTAATCTAAAGCCCTTCATCTAGGCGGAGCCACGCACTACAGACAAATGCGCACTATGTGCCACCGCTCTGTTGGCGCGACTGCTCATGCTCAAACTAATACCGGCACACAACTACCCTCGTCTATCCATCTATCGGCTTAATTGTGGGAGACTGTTGGAGCTAACAAGCTCAAACTGGCTATGGATAATTAGACGGATACCTAATTGAAATTTCTAACAATTCTATACAGCCATGCAAACGGATACCTAAATAATAAGCTTTAATACATACGCATTGTTGGTAGCTTGGACAGGGAACAAAGATCGTATATGATAGACGCGTTTCAACTCTCTCGTCCGTTTGACTGCCCTTTATTGTGGGTTAGATGCTAACTCAAGCATTAATAATTGAAGTAGGTATCTTTAGGGGATGTATTAGGCAGATTTAGACATAATCTGTCATGTACCTTCTGTCTAGTCTTATGAAGGGTAGTTGCTGGTCTTGGAATAGCAGTGTAACGATATTGGAGGATTAATATCGTTTGTAAGTATATTTAGTAACCGATCTTTGTTTTTCACTAAGAATTTATCTTTTGGAGCTTATATCTGAAACATGAATTTGAGATTTGATGGAGCTTTACTCGGTGGTAGACTCATGGGGGTGCACCGAGCGATACGACTGCTCCCTCCCCAAATCACACTAATTTTCAAAGATTAGAAAGCTTCTATGATTAAGTTCTAAACAAAACAAAAAAACCCCGTTTCACCCGAGAAATTCGACGACAACCATGTTGTGTCTAGGTATATTTATTTGTTTTTGTAGGTAAAGCGATTAAATTCAATTTATCTGCTACATTACATTGATACTGGCCAACATTGCACAGACAGGTCGTCGCTTTATTGCTAAACCGCCGTATGTCAAAAGAGCATAATTTTACAGGAGAGACTTCTAAAAATTTCATCATGATTTT
>BHDV01070155.1:0-28440 GCA_005406045.1 Adoxophyes honmai | reverse complement strand
CCATTCACTAGACCGAAGTTTGAAAACTTTTGGAATTATTGTTAAATTTTCGATTTCGGATGTCAATAATGACTGGACTATTAGCCGCGTGGTTTATGTAGGCGTCAAAACATCGAGCCACGCTGTAAGTAAAACCAGCATTTTACCTGCCAGTATCCTTCGCTGTTGTGACTCCACGTGCCGCGTACGGCGGCTTTAGCCGCGCGGTTTATGTTGTCCTGCAGGTAGGGCTTGCAATATTCGACTATTTTAGTTATTCGAATATTCGGTTCCTAAATTCGGAAGTATTCGAATTATTCGAATAATATTCGAATATTTTAGAAAACTTTAAAAAATTGTAAAATACTTCAGAATCGGCTATTTAATGACATAAAATCATAGTTGAAAGATATTCTGAACGTAAGTAATGTATTAGTTTAATAGAAACAACAAAAAAAATGTTCTTAAGTAACACAGTCGTAAGCTTGATCTAAATGTCTATGTCAAGATACACAAAATAATGCTATGTGCTCTCGGATGGATGTTTCTTCGTTACAAGTCAAATTTGCAGTGGATGTAGACTGAGTTTCAGAAATGGTATCAATCTATTTTTGAAGCTAATCCTGTAAACTGATTTCAACCTCTTCTGTCTGTTATCGTTTATGGTAAATTTTAATGAAAAATTTTCAAGTGAAAGACAGCTCTGACGCGTATTTTTGTGAAAACCCTTCAACAAGTTGGCTAAGTAAAAGAAATCTGTGTTGCTAATAAAATAATATTTACCGTTAATCCCAAGAAAAAGAGTTTATTTGTATGTTACAGTAGTTTTTCTTTAAAAACTTAAGGATTTATAGCATTTGAAAAACATCAAAATCGCCGAATTGTGTTTGCACGCTCTTAATGCACGACCTAGTTCCGCTTAGCAATGTTGAATAATTCTGTTTTTAAGGGCCTGTCCTCTGATAGTAATTGTAGTTTACCAATCATAAATTAAAGGGCTGCTTCTGCAGTCAGTAGATTGGCGGTTTCTTCATAAATATCTTCCACAGGCGTAGAAATTTCTTCTGGCACATTAAACACAACGACACTAAATGTTATTTTGGTTTTTTTAATCAGTCAGAGCCAGTCAAGAATAAGTTCTAGGTTCTTATTTTTTCTAATGAAATGGTTTTTTTTTAGAACTTCAGTCTTTGCAGAAGTTTTTTTAAAAGGTAATGTTATGTTTGTTTCTGTATTAAGTCTTACTTACAAATCTGTGTAGTTAAACAGACTGAGTTGACAAATTCTGTTTTATCTTTCCTTCTTTCCTTCATAACCCCATCGTTTACGTTTGCTGTGCCACTGTCTTCTCAGTTCCTGTATTATCAACGTCACTCAGGGTGATCTAAAGCTAAGGTATAGACAATGATAGCTGGTTTTCTATTATAAATCGTTTCCGAGAAGCGCTCAAGTGTGAGCACACTTGAAGAGATTTCTTTAATGCAATATACTCCTCAGAGTGTCACCAAACCACCAACACCGAATACTCTATATTTCACCAAAATACTCTTTGCGAAAACATTGTATTAGTGCGTGTGATTGATTATTACATTACATTGATTTATTTTATACAAAGGTTTTAACGATAATCTTTCGCAATAATATTAAGTAGTACAATTAAATAACATAAATCCGAATATCGAATAATTCGAATACCATACCCCAACTATTCGAATACTTTTTTTAGTCGAATATTCGAATTATTCGAATATTCGAATATTCGAATTGCAAGCCCTACCTGCAGGGCGTCAAAGCATCGAGCCACGCTGTAAGTAAAACCAGCACTTTACCTGCCAGTATCCTTCGCTGTTGTGACTCCACGTGCCGCGTACGGCGGCTTTAGCCGCGCGGTTTATGTTGTCCTGCAGTGCGTCAAAGCATCGAGCCACGCTGTAAGTAAAACCAGCATTTTACCTGCCAGTATCCTTCGCTGTTGTGACTCCACGTGCCGCGTACGGCGGCTTTAGCCGCGCGGTTTATGTTGTCCTGCAGGGCGTCAAAGCATCGAGCCACGCTGCAAGTAAAACCAGCATTTTACCTGCCAGTATCCTTCGCTGTTGTGACTCCACGTGCCGCATACGTCGCCTTTAGCCGCGCCGTTCGTGCTGCCGTGCGGCGCGTCAATACATCATGCCACGCTATAAGTAAAACCAGCCTTTCACCTGCCAGTATCCTTCGCTGTTGTGACTCCACGTGCCGCATGCGGCGCACGTCAGCGGCCGGCGCCTGCAGCAGCGCGCCGTCGTTGCCGCTGTGCGGCGCGTTGTGAGCCACCATCAAGAACAATGGGCGTGACGGGTCGTGTCGCGCTATAACTGTAGACACACTTGATTTAGAACTAATACAACAATCTACGGAATCAGTTGTATACTATAAGTCTGAACTAGAACAGATTTGTTGTCTGATTCGTGCTATTAATGTCACCGTAAATCAGAAATTAAAAAGCAAAATCTTAACTTATATTAGGTCAGAGTAGCAAGAAATATGCTCATAGATGTTATGTTTTGTCACTAATTATGGAATTAAATAGGTACTTTCAAAGTCAAAAACTGGAGGTCTAAATCTAAAATAACAATAATTTATATGCAGATACTTTCAAGTTTCATTGTCAGACGTTTAAATAACAAGAGAAAAATCCATGTTTGTCATAAGTGGTTCAATTACATATTCATATCCACCCACTAATTCATATCCACACGTTAATTCTAGTGTTCAACTTTTACCTCTCTGTCTTTACGTCTGAACGATTATCACGTTTATTCATAAGAAGAAGTAGCCTAATTAGAAACAATTAATTCCCACCTTCCCATCATTACTACCACATTCAAATGCAAATGTACAATCGTTTCAAGTCAGAACACTATAGTTCTCCAACAAAAGGGTTTATCTATAGATTAGCACCTAGAAGCAGACATAATGCTGTCGTGATCGTGATCATAATTAGCATAAACATTATCACGAGATTTATCAGCACCCATAGACTGCTAGGCAAAGACTCAATTACGTATGGGATAAAACGTGTTCTCTTATTATAAACATTGTTGTATTTGATATTTGCTTCATCTAATTAACTAAATAATCAATGCGAACAGCAGTAAGTAGGCAACTAAACAGAATTATTACGCTTTGAAAGTTTCTATTCCTTACTAGCAGTTTCCCTACTTTGTCACATTTTGGTTATGATCATTATATTATTATTATTACATACATACAATACATACATTCGGAAATCCAGCGCCACGTCTAGCAAATTCAGGGTAACCAGATGGTAAAACGTGATATTGCGGTGACAGGTTGCTAGCCCATCGCCCACAATACACTAACCCTTTCCCAAAGTCGACTCTTACGACACCCACGGGAAGAAAGGGGGAGGTGCTATTCTAACCCGGCACCACACGGGTTAGAATATTATTATTATATTATCTTTATTATACTTTTATTATACTATCTTTTGAAAAGAAGGGAATGAGAATGAACGTAGGTAAAACGAAAGTTATGGTGATAGAGAAGAACGACGAAATGACTGAATGTGTTATAACAATTGGGAGTGAAAGGTTAGAACAAGTGAGAGATTTTAGGTATTTGGGATGTATGTTCACGAGTGATGGTAAGTACGATGAGGATATTGAAAGTAGAGTAAAAGCGGGAAATCAAACGAATGGAGCACTTCACTCCGTTGTGAGCCGTCAGGACATTTCTGAAAATGCTCGTTTGGCTATTCACAACGGTGTGCTAGTACCTACTTTGATGTATGGCAGCGAGAGTTGGGTGTGGCAGAAGAGACATGAAAGTAGAGTGAATGCGGTTGAGATGCGTTCTTTGCGTAGCATGAGTGGTATAAAACTTACTGATAGGGTGCGTAATAGCGTGATTAGAGAGAAGTGTGGTCTGAAAGAGAGTATTATTACAAAGGTAGAGAAAGGTATGCTGCGTTGGTTTGGGCACGTGGAGAGAATGGATGAATCAAGGATATGTAAGCAAATCTACAAGGGAAGTGTGTTAGGGCATGGCGGTCGAGGGCGCCCTCGAAAAACGTATATCGACCAGATCGGCGATGTACTAAACAAAGCCCAAATAAGGAGTACCCGGAACCGTCGAGCGTGTATGACAAGAGTGATGAATGTGAGTGAAGCGAGAGAAGTATGTCAGAATAGATGCGAATGGCGCTCTGTTGTCTCTGCCTACCCCGCAGGGAATAAGGTGTGACGTTTATGTATGTATGTATGTATGTATTATATTATTATCATTATATTAAGTAGTAGTAGCAATATACAAGCGACAATTTAATAGGCAAACGAGGTCATTAAATTATAGCTGCGGGCTGCCGGATCAATTAGAGCCAATGATGATTTGGTGCACATTATACAGTCTACATTATGATATTACGCTAATTTGGTAATCTCTCAACATGCGTTACTCCTAAATATGAGCTTAACTCTAGAACTGCATAAGCTAAGACTAAGTTTCAGCACCATTCCAATGCACATATACTGTGAGATCGAATTAGAGATCAAAAATGTAAACAAACAACTGTCAATATCAAAGTGACATTCCAAACGTAGTCAATATTTTTTGTTACTAATTGATATACCTAATTGTACTAATTGTATCAATTTTTTAACTACTTTTAGTTTTTTGAAACAATAAAGCAATGGCAACACGTTTGTTTACATTTTTGATCTCTAATTCGATCTCAGACTTTAATATTTTGAAGAAGCGCTAGTTAGATATAGTAATAATATCTAGTATTTTCCTGGTGGTAATAACTATGTGCCCACGTAGCGACTTGTACATGTTACAGACAAATAAACTAAAATCTGACATACGGTTACACGATATATCTAAAAAGCTCTTATTTATACTACGCGGGACATGAGTATGATTTTAACTACCTCGCTGTTTCGAGATTAAGTCCCGCGTAGTAATAAATATGAGTGTGATGTGAATTACGAAAGATTAAAACATTATTTTTAAAAAGTTCTTTATTTAAAACGCACTAAATAAGTTACTATAACTTAAACTGCTAAAATATATTTTGAATGGAGTCTTTTCATATGAAAAAAATATTTTAGTCGCGAGTAAAGAGTGGCTTATTCCAAGACAACATTTTATTCTCGTTTGGTTGAAACAACCTTAGTGTATCAACTATTTTTAAGTTTAGGTATATATTTCAGTCTATTCGTAACAGTATATAAAAGTGGAGCTATCCACTTTTGAATTTCAACACCTTTGTCATTCGAGGGAATCTGCTACTAATGGTGGTAATAGGAGTATGTAAGTAGGGTAGTAAATAATCTTTGCTGGCGTGAAATCATTTCCTTACCCGACTTCGCTTCATCGTTGTACAAATCTGTGATGTACCCCTCGGCATCCCAGGCCGGCGTTATGTCCCGGTACAAGTCATACCCTGATACCTTGGTCCCGTTCCACTGGAACATCAATCAAAACATCAGTTTAGCCCGCCTGTTATACTATAAGCGGTAGGATACCCGGCTTGAGTAAGATCGAAAGTGCTGTCGGAACTCGACACGGCACACGGGACAAATTGGCTTAATCCCAGCAACATCCTTTGGCACGGTTACAGAGATGACGATAATACGTTCAGAGTGCCAAAAACTAAAAGAGCGCGACTCAGAATGATATTCGACTACTTACTAATCTACTCAATAAACTTGAATGAATAATATTATACTAATCTTCAAAGATGAATGATACTACTAATTAGTACTAATTACTAACGAACGATCGAAAATGAGCTTGACTCTACTATCCGTGCAATGTTGAATAATTTGAGACGATTCATTCGTTCATAGTTAGTTGCTTGATGTAGTGATTGACGACTCGGACGAAACTACTAATCAAATTAGTGACTAATCTGCTGTGTTAAGTTCTATCGATTTATAAAGTCGAATAATTCGAATGGAATCATTCACAGTCGGGCATCACTACCAAAAACATCAGGAAGGTGATTTTATTGCCGCAAAATTAAGATCGTAGTAGGTATAGGTTCTCATTCATCGTGGCTTTCTTTGCGCAGTCATATAATCATAACACCAACTAAAGAACCTTCATTTGCTCTAACCAGTCAAAATTAAACTTCATGAAGCCATTAATATGTTATACAGCGAGGCCGCGAGAGCCCAAACAAGTGCAAGTCACCTTCCCCCAAAAATGTAGTCACATAACCTTCACAGTCAACAGATACGTACTAATTCCTCCAACGTATACTCGTGGTAATCGATATAACCTCCCCTATGTCCGAAATGGGTATCGAAGCCGCGCATTGTCGGTAGAACTTGCGTCCGGGATAGTCCCACGTGCCATTTTCCCACCAAATGAGTGGAATATCCCAAGTCCTTTAGATACTGCGGCAAGATTTTCTGATCTAACGGTAAATATCTGTCCTCACTTTGCACCAGAGGGTAACCTTGCATACCTGTAATTTAAAACGGTGTAATAAGTAATAAGGTAAATTCGGCATGAGGAAAAATCTGAATAAGGAAAATTTGGCAATTTGATTAAGGCGAGTATCTAAGTACGCGCAAAAATGCATGTTAGATATTAAATTCAAGGGTCTGTGAGCTACATATTATAACTTTTACGTTCTTAAATTATAATATTTAAAAAGTCTTAAAGTCTTAAATTATAATATTATAATATTTAAAGTTAAATTGATAATATTTATACTGCGTGCAAGGTTTGAAATAAACTTCGTTCGTGAATAGCACGGTGAGGTAGAGATATGGATTCGGAGAGAATGTGCGTAGAGTAGGAGTAGTCTTGAAACTCGTAACATTGTGATAACTGATATTACGAGTTTCAAGTCTACTCTCCTACTCCACGAATATTAGTTAGTAACATAATTCGTAGTTTTTTTAATTCACCACTTGGCTTGATTATGAGGTGAAAATGGTGCTAAAGGTCGTCCTATTTTCGATGATTACATACATACATACATATCCTCACGCTTGTATTCCCAAGAGGGGTAGGCAGAGCACATGAATTCAAAAATCCAGTGCCACGTTTAGCAATTTCAGGGAAACCAGATGGTTAAACGTGATATTGCAGTGACAGGTTGCTAGCCCATCGCCCACAATACACTAACTTTCCCAGAGTCGACCGCTTACGATGATTATGCGAATGAAATTACATACATACATACACACATATTCTCACGCCTGTATTCCCAAGAAGGGTAGGCAGAGCACATGAATTCAAAAATCCAGTGCCACGTTTAGCAATTTCAGGGTAACCAGGTCGTGAAACGTGATACGTGGTAGCGAATGAAATTACAGGTAAGTAATGGCAAGTTGTAACTAGTAACTACGTATCATCCACGAATACACGCCATGCCTCCCTGTTCCTAATCGCGCACAACCAAAATGTGCAACTTTATAACAGAACAGTTCTGTTTTTTTTTTTTATTTCACCTGTTCAACGATTAACAAACGTCACACATGCAGTATGTACAACGCTCTACAAAACCGACACAAGCCGAGTCTCTCTCCAAAAACCGATATGCATTATTTTTCGCCGGGACCTGTATCTTTGTAAATAGCGTATACTTGTAACGCCACGGCACTAGAATTTAACAATATAGTTACCTAAAGTGTAGGCATGCTTGCCGGTCAACAAAGCAGAGCGGGAGGGCGTGCACAGGCTGTGGGAGTAGAACCGCTCCAGGACCACGCCCGAGTACGCCAGCAGGTCGATGTTGGGGGTCTGGACCAGATCCGAACCGTGGAAACTGACGTCGTCCCAAGCCTAGATTTACAAATTCATTTATACAAACAACACATTACGCCTAAACTCCTAAAAGGGGTAGGCAGAGCTCACGAAACGCTACGTAGAAAAAACCATTACTATTCCACGTTTCGTGACCACTTCTGGCATATTTTAAGGTTTTAAATTGGCAGGTAAAATAGTGAGAGGTTGCTAGGCTATCGCTTAAAATACGTATATCTTGATATTTTTCTTACTCGCCTCTTACGACGTCCATCCAAGGAAGAAAATGGATTGGTTTAATAAATGTTTATAATCTTGATAATGTCCAGAGGCCAGAGGATACTGGCCAGACTTTAGTACAAACAGAGAGAGTTGTAAGTTCGAAGGAGAGATCGTTTGCCCAGCAATGGGACACAAAAATATGTTAAAAAAACTCAGGTGTCGCTAACGTTCGACGTTATGTAATTAGATATGAATAAATAATTTGCTCATCCACGTAGTCATTAAGTCAGCTACTTCATTGTGAATATTTAATGTAAGTACAATCACATCAAATACCTGTTTCATCATATACCTACAATACATTATAGTCTATTTGAACACGTCAAAAACCCTGATTTACTTCTATTGCAGCTTCTGCTACGCTATGCTTCTATTTCAGCAACAAACAATAATCGTGAACATTCAGTAATCGATTACTTGAGTAATCAAAATGATTGTAACACACTGTAACATGTTTAGTTACATTTGTAATCCATTATGTACCCCGGAATCGGTATTGGTAAGCTAGCACCGTAATTTTGATTCCTTAGAAATCAAGTAGGTATGTACTAAAGTAATTATAATTACAAAGTTCCACGCAAAATTACAATCGTTAGTGTGGTTGGACAGTAATATAGTCAGAAGTTGAAATTTAAACAAAGGCTTGACCTACCACAACTCAGAATTTCGACACATTGGTTTAGTATTTTGACGGCCGTATAGCCCAGCGGTTAGAGAACCTGACTGTGAAGCTTAAAGTCCCGGATTAGATCCCCGGTCGGGGCAGATGTTTGTATGATGAATACGAATATTGCTTTCGAGTCTTGGATGTTTATCTATATATAAGTAAGTTTATCCGTTGTCTAGTACCCATAACACAAGCATTAAATTGCCTACTTTGGGACTAGGTGATTGGTGTAAATATTGTCCAGTGATATTTATTATTTATTTATTATTTATTAGTATGACGATTTTTTGGAGAGAAAGGTGGTCAAATCATCTACCGGTAGTATTACTCGTTAGGTACGGTCGGTGTAAACTTTACTAATGTTACTGTGGTGTGCAGGTGAAAAACTGCATTAAACTTTTGACGCGCAGGTAAATAGGTATTATACATGTACCTAAATAGTCACAGTTGAGTAGTTAAAATAATTGTTTTTAGTTCATTGATATGGGCCTCAGTAATTTAACTATGTACTGATTAAATAAATTAGGCAAAGCAAGTATACAAAGTACCTACTTCTCTATTGGTATATATTTATCGGGCGCTCTAGTGTCAATGACACACCTTATATCTACCAATAATGGGTCATAAAAATAAATAGGCTTTACTATTTCTGCATTGCAGAAAAACCCTGGGCAAAACATTGTAAATCAAAGTTTGGATAGTTTGTTTATTCGTTGTAACGATGTGCAGGAAATGTATTGGAACTGCGCCACCCATTATCGAATAGCGGAACTAAATGATCCTACGTCGCGCCAACGAAATTTCGAAGATCGGTTGCATAAATACTTACTTATAACTTCCAACTTTCTCTGTATCATTGGACTTCGGTTCTGGAGAGAGATCTGTCTATGGAGTCTTTCCCATAGAACAAAAATATGAATTTGTGTTCTATACATACTTCAATTCCCCATTAATATGATAACTAATGAATAGATAAGCATTATGCCATTCGTTAAAAAAAGTTGATGTAGAATAAACCATGTGGTAAACAGCCGGCATGCCGAAAATAAGACTTTTTCCTCTTAATGTTCGAGATAAAACAACCTAAAACTGGTTAAGCAAGAAAAATATCTATAAAGTTAATAAAAAAGGTAAAACAATTGAAAAATGCTACTTAAGATGATCTCTTCTGATGCATTTAATGAAAAAAAAATAACGAAAGAAAAGAGAGTTTATGAAGCTTACCAAATCATCTGCTATTATGTATACAATGTTCGGCTTAACCTTTTCGCCACGACACATACACATAAAATTTATGAACACAAAATACAACCAAATATAAAAGACAAACATTTTCGTTCACAGTTTACTATTTAGATATTTGTACACACAATTGAAATTATCTCCAAGAATGATAACACTCGAACAACTGTCTGGCGCCGGTCGTTGGAACATACAGAATCAACATAGATAGAGCAAAGACGAAGGACCGAGCATAGATTATGTAGATACATTACTAAAGGTGCCAACAGCATAAGTGTAAGCAAGAGATAAATATATTTAAAAACATTATGGTTAACCTACTCGTAATCTAAAATAAACCGTAACACAAACAAACAATGATTTAGTGCTATACAACATGCAATAAAGTGAGAGTCATGCTGTGCTAGACAGCGCCAAAAGGGCCGCTATCAGCATTATGTTGCGGCGAGACGCAATGTTATGCTGATTTTCAGGGAGACCTTTTTAATTTGTCTCGTTTGATTTAGACAACATCAAACCACCATAAAAAGGCATGTGAAACATCACTCTAAAATTTATTAATTTGCATGTTTATACTATAGTATTATTATAATTGTTTAGAATACAGTACCCAAATAATAGTACATTGAGCAACTAGGGGAGGAAATGGAACATTATTAACGAGAGGCTGTTAGAAGCCCGACGCCGCAGGCGGAGGGCTTTTATGCCTCGAGTTTATAATGTCCTTTACTCCCCGTGTTACACACAATGTTTTTCATCACATTTGCGAGGAAAAACTAAAAATTAAAGAAAATTCATAACATCACGTCACCGCGCCGCACTATTTCTTATGCGCTGTCACTGCTGTCAGTGCGTTTAGGTCTATTGTCACTTTTTTTAATCATATACCACAGACAAGAACTATGTTTCGTACAGAATTCGAATAGTCATACAGCCAGATTCTACCAAAAAGGTTCAAACAATACGAAAAATTCATATTAAAAAACGCGTTGACATACATCTAAAGTATTAAATTAATACAGTTTCATAATGCATACATTAATTTTGCATTTAAAAATTGACCCTAAAGTTTTAATAGCAGAATTTTTATTTTTACATTTGTAACCTCCTTAGTCTGAACTAACGAACCTATACTAACTTTTGCAATTTTTAAAACTAAACTTTACCTCCCATAGGATGTAATGATAACTCCCGCGGTTACAATTTAGGCCTTTGTCCTGAAGGATACGCGCTTGTAACACCACCATTGACGAGCAAGTGTGATGAAAAAATGTATTATCCATGTGTACTTACAATAATACAATCCTACACACATGGATACTTTCTAGATTTTTTTTTTCTCTCCCCGATTTGAATGCAAGACGACTGTTAAACTATTGTCATTAGTGTTAAACCAGTATTAAAATTAAGAAAAAATCAGGGAGGATTTGAAGAGGATGTGGATCACAGTTCTTTAATTATTTATGTGAGTTTTATTTATTTTATATAATTATTTACGGTATGTATTCATTAATATGTATAGCTATATTTATTATTAGTTTAGCGGGTTAGTGTATTGTGGGCGATGGGCTAGCAACCTGTCACCGCAATATCACGTTTTACCATCTGGTTACCTTGAATTTGCTAGACGTGGCGCTGGATTTTCGAATCCATGTGCTCTGCCTACCCCTCATGGAAATACAGGCGTGAGAATATGTATGTATGTATGTATATTTATATTGTACTATGTATTATTTAGTGGTAGGTTCATAGATATTTATAAATAATTAAATTATCTATTTGTTGATTCCTGAATTGCTGCTCCTCTTTACTACTCCAAGGTTGCCTGGCAGAGATCCCTTTTACGATAAGACTGCTTTTGTACTTTGTACCTTTTATTTGCCACTTATCTGTATTTCTCTAGCTGTACTATAAATGGTATTTTTTTTACTTATTTAAATCATCATTATCACTACATACCTACCTACTCGTAGTATAAAACAAAGCCGGTTTTCTCCGTCTGTCCTTATGCAGTTTTTTTTTAATTATAATTGAGAATGATTGAAAAGGAAGAGTGTAATTCATGCATATTGTAGTAAGAGAAACACTAAAAGTCTAAAATTATTAGATGTTTCTATTGTGATGTCGTAAACTACCACCAGTGCGAAACCGGGTTGCTAGTTAAAAATACAACATAAAACATAAGGCAATAAATAAATATGAGAAAAAAAAATATGACAACAAAATCATTATTTTTACACTTACAACTGTTTTCATCTAAGAAAGAGCTAACCGAAGTGAATCACTTACCGCTTGTAGCTGAGTACCTAGTGAACCTAGTCCTTCATCTTTGAGATAGCGTGACAGTTTGAAGTGATATAAAATCATATTGAATGCAGTTCGAACACTATCCCATTGCTGATATTGCTTACTCTAATCTGAAACTGGATTTAAAATGAAAATACTTGGGTCTATATTAGTTCGCATGAGTAATTATTAATTTAATATCTAAATTACTATACACATAGTAAATTTAGTCATCACAAAAATCGGCCATCCCCCTCGACATGAACAAAACGTATACGTGTAAACGCTTATTTTCAAATTTTTATGAGAAATGGTACCAAAAACCGGATGGGTCTATTTTTGAGATCACTCTTGTATTTTTTAATTGTTATTTTCAAACTTTTCATTCGGTTTAATATTATTACGATGTGCTACATTTATAATTGTACCTCTAATGAGGTAAACGTCCCTGTGCTCCACACTGACCCAATACATGGCACTGGCAACTTATGTCATAGTAAGTAAGACAGGTGACAGATGGGTGTCATCTACTGGGCGTTGAGGCGTCGAGCATTGGTACATTTACCTTATAGAACAATTAGTTACAGTTCATAGTGCTTCATCGTTGAAATGCCGTAATATAAAACTGTAATTTGATATTTATAATTACTTGCAAATTTTTAAACCACATGTGAGTCATCTGTTGGTAAGCGGTCTCTCATAGATATCCGAAGTACCAGACGAGTTGCAAATGCGTTGTCAATCCAGAGGCCTCCGAAGGCAGTAAATTTACATAAGGTAGGGTCAGGGAGGGTACAGTTGCTCGAAGGGAACAGTCGCTCGAATGCACTGTGCTGGAAACTGAAAGAGCTATCTATCTGCCCTCTACGTTAATGAGAAGCGTTAGACATGTGATCATGTTCGAACTAATCCGTGAGCCGCTCCGGCGCCCCACGGCTGTGTGATGACGTGGTTTGACTTTTACTTGGCCGAATTTACATTTTCACGAAAGTTTGACTTTGTTTTTTGACTATTTCTTTGTAGAATTCTTAATTACTGTTGTTTTTGTCGAAAAGTATGACTAATCTACTTGGTATTGACTGATAATTCAGTGCTCTAGGTCTATGCGTTTGTTTCTAATTTGATCATTATTTCTAAATGACGTCAGGGTCAACAGTGGCTCGATTTGGAGAAGTACACACTGGCTCGCGAGCCACTGTGTACGTATGAAATTATAAATGAGTAATAAAATTACTACCGACAAAGTTTAATTTAATAAAAGTTGAATAAAAAATGTCGTTGATGTTTCATAGAACTTTAATTTAAAACCTGACTGCTAATATAATAAAAGCTAAAATTTATACCTACCTACCTATTTGCAGAATGCCGCGACGTAAGAGATTGCCTTCAGTACCTAGAAAAATAGTCAACCACACGGCCTACTTGAAAGTTTTTATTTTTGCTAAAAATTTCAGCGCTCCCATAGGAGCAACATAACGTGTGTATCACAATAATTACGCAAGTTCTAGATGAACAGTCATTTTAGATAGGTATTAAGTATATCAAATAGGTCATCAGTCACCATTTACTGGTAGTACACAGAGGCTCTATTCAGTCCGTAGCCTCTGTGTACTGTTAGAACCACTGTATACGGAGGGTGGTACACAGTGGCTCGAGCCACTGTGTACTGTTAGAGCAACTGTGTACTAGGGGGTACTAGTCACTGTGCACCTATAGTAGTACACAGTGGCTTGATTCCCATTTTTTAAAAAAAGGTCTTTATTTCTTTTTCGGTGTAAGTTATGGGAAATATATTTACTACATATAAAACTTGAATAATGAACGCTGCTATGTGCCTAGAAAAAATAGTTCAATCACTAACACTTTTGATACTATAGCTCGTTGAAAAAATCCTAGCGACTGTACCCTCCTTGACCCTACACCCTCCACGTCGTAACAGAACATTGCAGCATTTTTAACGCTTTCCAGTCTAACGATTAGGTATACTGAAAGCTAAAAAAATATTTGGTGTGAACTAGATTAGGTAGCAATACAGTGCTTTTATTTTGTAAATTTAAGTCAAAAACTTAGCAATTAGGTTAATAGGTAAGTATCGTCTAAAAATATGTTCAAGAAAAAAAAAGTCGGCTCCCTTCTCATCGTCGAAGAGAAGTAAAAGAGAAAATACTGGTCGATTTGAAAAAAAAATCCCAGATTAATTTCAATTGAACCTTAACAACTTTTCTCTTTACTTTGAGAATTTAGAATTCAAATAACGATTTTTTATTAATTCCCTTGATTACATATTAGAAGAGCCTAAATGTTAGCTTTACAGTCTTCTTTAGTTTACCCAAGATAATAAAAAAAAAAACAAAAGACCAATAAAGTATTTAAATAGTTCTAAATTCAAATTCTGATACACGATTAATTTAGCGATTGATAGACATGTTTATTCGTTTTGTACTCGTACCTATTAGAAAATGCGAAAAAATCTAAGCTAGGAGTACCTACAATATCATCATGAAAATAGAAGCACTATTACATCACTCTCTGTTCTTCGTATTAAAAATATAATTATCTAGAAGGGTCAACCCACTTTCACTATTTTACCAATAAATTATTAATATTTATCTCTACTCATGACGAGTATTAGGTATAAACAAATTCTTCACAATATTCGACTCACTTTTAGCAATTTTTGGTTTTAAATTAGACGAAATACTAAAGATACTGACATAAAAACATCGAAACATACTTACCGTTTCAAATATTAAACCTTGAAAAAAACATCAATTTACATGTTTGAGGAAGGCAATAAAACAATTTTATAATCCTTATTCTATATCACATATATTATAGAAAAACATTACTAAAATAATCAATGGCCATAATTTATTCTACTTACTCAGAAAATATCAAATTTAATTCCATAGTTAAAAATTCTCTAAAACTCATGTAAAATATTTTAAAACTCTTAGTAAATATCCAAGGGACTCTCAAAGTACGATCTTAGCCTTTTAATCATGCTATTTTTAAATAACTACCATAATATCACAAAGAGTCGTTTATTTTTTCTGGAACATAATTGTATCTTCATTAAGACTTACTGGCAAATTATTATCGATTAAAGTATTATAAGCATTTTTCTCTATGACGGCGTAATCTATACAACCAAACCACATACTGGCAGTAAGTACCTACATTTTGCTTTCAGATCTAAGTATAGGCAGTTAAAAGCGATCCAAAACTTAGAGAGAGGTTTAGAAAATTGTATGAAGTTTTGGATGAGAATCATAACCGTTGCAGCTTAGATTTAAACACATAAAATAGGCTAATCATGTAATCTCTAATAGAATGCCATACATAAAACAATTTTAGAGACCACGACGTTGTACATATTTCCCAATCGCTGGGAAGAAGATTTTTCCATGGCATCACCTATTTAAATCGATATTTTATAAATTAGTAATACTTATCCTATTACGTATACAAAATAAGTAACATTGTATCTTAATTGTTATTCAACTGCATTAGCTAACTTCAAATATTACAGGATACTCTTCAACACGCACAAAAAGTTTCTAATGCCCACTGTTCCGTTACAATTAACAACTATTGCTATTGTGGTGTTTTTATCAGTGCTCTTGGCAGGCTGCCTCGCTGGCAACTGCTGTGTGTAGTTGCTGCTACCGTTTTCATTGACCCACGGCGTCCAAACATAGTTGAAGTTAGCAGGGTCCGACTGGATCTGTAAATTGGTAGGACCGCGTCTCCACTGTTGGGCCCATAAAGCCCTTAACCGACTTGTCAGGAGAGCTGCTATGTTGTTCGCTTGCAGCCACAGGTCGTGGCTCTCTGTGGGGTCTCGAACTACATTGAACAGGCAACCTCGAGCTGAAAAGATTTGGAACATATTTGAGTCATGTGACCGGCGAAAGCGACTGCGCGTGTCATAACCGTTGCGACATTGCTCAGCGTTTCGGAACATTCTGTAGATGGACGCCTTTTCTGCAGCTGAGCGATCTTTTGTCACGACGCTAGAATGATGAAGTAACAAACATCTGTACGCACATGTAACTTATTAGTTCCATAACTCGCACTTCAAATGTGCTGTAATTCTTTGATTTCGATACATACAACAATAAATTGTACACATAAAGCATACGATACATTGTAAATTTATGGGTCGTGAAGAATATCTTTAAAATAAATTGACATCACCGTGTTCCCATAGGAAAGGCAGAAGACACAAAAAGTTACGTAGACAAAACGATAACTTACTATTTTGTGCTTATTATAATTTTGTAGTCACTCTTAGCTCAATTTTAGGAATAAACTTAGATAAAAAAGCTGCTTGTCTGTTACCTAAAGCATACCTTAACCTATTTCTCTTTTCGCCTCGGACGACGTCCATGGAAGAATTAGAACACTGTAATTCTAATCCCGACACCACGCGGTAAACAAACCCTACGAAAAGAATACTTACTAGGAGACGGCAGACATGGCTGCGTATCTGCGACAGTGTCTTGTTGTACTACAGCTGTCGCTCTCCTCATGGTCCGTACTTCATCAGGATCCAAATACATCCCCAAGGATTCAAGAGCTTTTGCAGTATCACACGATTTCAAAGTCGGGAAATATTCCGGTGGCGAACCCTTGTTCACCAAGAACTCTGCTCCGTAGTAACCATTACTCAGACCAGTAACATTTCCCACGACAATCTTGTAGTCTCCTGCTCTGTATGCTGCGTAGACATTGGTACTGTCATCGTTGATAGTTACAAGAAGTTCTCGGCGGTTAGACTCTCCGTCTTGGACAATGGAATCCCATTGATTCACTCCATCTATCTCGGTGCCGACTACCCCTCCAGCAGCCGCTATTAAAGTAGGCATCCAATCCGTAATATGCATAAGTCCTTTCCAAACTCTGGGCCTAAAGGATGAATGCCAAATAAAAGCTGGAACCCTCACACCTCCTTCCCAAGGCGTGCTTTTTTTACCTCTGAAAGGTAAATTTATGCCCCAATTGTTGTACATTCCAGTGGTTGGTGCACCATTGTCTGACGCAAAAACTATGATGGTGTCGTCTAAGACATTTTTGTCCGCTAATGCCTTCACGACCTGGCCAATACTGCGATCCAGATGGGTGACCATTTCTGAAAAGTAGAATGAATATTGGAATCATACCTAACGAACATACTTTACCTATACCTACAAGACAAGTGTTACTTTTATGTAGATTGGCAAAATAAACATTCGTAAGTAGTATTTGACATACGTGACAACGTGATCAAAATAGAGCCACACCATATCCTCGGATATATCTTTACTCTTCATAGCTCTACAAAATAAGAGTAAGTAGAAGAGTTAAATAATTACGATCCCATACTTTTATCACGTTAGGTAGAGTTGCGGTTGTACGCTCAATCCTCAGTATAACCTTTTCCGCTTGTAGTATCACAAAAGTTAAAAACTATTAGAATTTTTATGATATACCTAGGTACGGCCATGATACAAAATATCTCTATATTTCTTTAAGTGGTATATATGTGTACAGACGATTTAATATTTTTGTCTACCAACCTAATGTGCTTAATCATTTGCATGTCATAAAACAACGTTGCCAATGAACTTGTCTGACAATTAATTTACTTGATTAGAACTACCACGTTTAATAAAGAACAACACCATCGTCTACATAAAGACTGTTACCATTGCTTAGGTAAATAACTGACCAAAAGAAGCTAAACCTCGGGTAAGATAGGCCTAATCTAAATAATCACCAGCGTATAGTCTTCTGTCAGGATTGGCGATGTGTGCATTCTTGACGGAGGAGTAGAGCGGCGGCTGCAGAGAGCTCCCGGGGTTGCCGGCGTGGGGCGCGTTGTGCGCCAGGTGCAGGAACAGCGGCTGCGACGTGTTGTGGCCGTTTATCACTGAAATATTACGCAAATATTGTTTATTAGAGTAACAGCATAATCATCACAAGAAAATTAATATTAATAGAGGTTTTTTCATGTTTTTCGGCGCGGGTTGCATAAAAATCTGACTAAAATGACTTAACTCAGAAGTTGTTTGCCACACAGACACCTAATTTCAATGAGACGATTTTTAAATGCATACCTAAGGTCTGCGATAACTTTTGTGCATTTGCTTCTCAAAATTAATGTATTTCAAATTCTAGGATCATACCAAGGCGCAAATTTTATTTATCTGTATGTTGATGAGTGTAGGTGTGCGTAACATATACGAGTATACGACGTAATGCTTCTAATATTTTAAGCTGTTCCGTTTAGGACCTTATTTTAGTTTAAGCACGATTATTGCTGTCATAAGTTCGGATCTGAATAAATATTTAAACAAAATTTTAACTCAAGTGAGTTCTTCCAATTATTAAAAAGTAATTTTATGTTAAAAGTACATTTTGTTGAAAAGGTTCGTGATCCGAACTGTAACTATTATCAGTCATGTCAAATTGGGCGCAAACTTCTGCGAATTAAACCAATTAGGAATAACCTTTATAATTTTATTATATTTACCTTTAATTGCTCGGTCCGTTAAGGCGTCCACAACATATCGGGTTTCAGTTTCTTGAGGAATCTCATTATCAAACAGATCTAAACCAAACAACGTCCTCCCGTTGGGCCACTGGAAAAATAAAATTAATAGGTAATGAACAGCTGTTTGATTATGAAAATCCAATACCTACAATGAAGGAAATGTAATAATGATAAAGACGTTGTTCCCTAGAAATTCGTAAGGAATAAAATGGCACCAGTAAACATTGGCACCTACTTAATGGATAAGGAGTCAATAGTTATGAAGATAGACTGCGACTGCAAGTTCAATACCTTCAATATAATTTATCTTTATGCGAGAACATACATACAATAAATAGTTATATTTAAGATTAGCAAACAGACTGACAATCTCCATTCTCCGTACCAACATGCGATCTGTTCTGAGGAGTACGTTTGGGTGGATTCTGCTAGATATCGCTCTATAAGTAAGTAGGGTCGCATTTAAAACTGTTGGCAATAATACTCAGTTTATGCAACGTCATCTAGTGAAAATCATACCTCGGAATAACGCCTGTCTTTGTCTGCCTTTATAATAAGTGATCTCCGGTTGCATGCATTTCCTTGAACCATTAAAGTAAATCTAAACTCACATCATCTACTTTGAAGTACGTGTAATAGTCGATGGCGCCGCCTCTGAGACCGTAGTGGGAGTCGTATCCTCGTTTGGTGGGCAAGTATTCCTTTCGGGACATACCGACGTGCCATTTGCCTATGAGGTGTGTCGCGTATCCCAAGTCTTTCATGTAAGACGGCAGCAGACGCTCTGTTAGCGGTATGCCGCGATCCTCAGAGTTGTAGAGGGGCATACCATGCATCCCTGTAATAGACATATATTATGTACTAGGTTAAAATTATATCATCCCAAATATGTAGTCCGTTAGACAGATTATGGAAAAATATGAGCCAGGTGTTTTTTGACTTTATCAAATACCTAGTGACTTTATTAAATATTCGACAAAGGTCACAAATCACCGACAGATCATTAAACTTCCGGAGCGGGGGCTTGTGACATCACGTCGTGGTAAAAAATGTACTTACCACAAAGTGACGTCACTCAAAACTTCAGAGCACTGTATCTTCGTCATTTCTTTTTTTTGTCACTTCTTGGTTGTCTATCTGACGGACTTATTAGTTTTTTTAGCTAACTACCCACGCCGCCTGCTAAAAATTTTGGACGAATCGCATAATCATCAAATTATAAAAAAAATTAAAAACGTTGAAACATTGCTAAATACAGCTGCACTAAAATCCCTATCTATGGTTATGTCAGGTATTACCATCTAATTGTATTCAGACACGAAGCGTAAGGAACATGATTGTACCTATAAGAGTAGATCTATCACTCGTCTTTGTCACGCGATGTCGATAGGTAATCCACGATTTGCCTAGTAAACTATCAATACCATTACCATGAGTTCACAGTTAACGTTCTTAGTACAATTAAATAATTTTAAACAAAAAAAACCGACTTCAAATTAGCAATATTTTGAAAGTATTCTGTTTACTGAATGTAAAATCTTGACTTCATCGACAAATTACCGAAAACGCCGTACATCTCCATATAAAATTTGAAGAGTTCCCTCGATTTCTCCAAGATTCCATCATCAGATCCTGGTGTCGTGCCAATGGGACCAATTTCGAGTTATACCCTTTCGATTAAAAAAAAATTTTGAAAATCGGTCCACGGGTTTTCGAGATATCGAGTAACATACACACAAAAAAAAAAAAAAAATAAAAAAAAAATTAGGTCGAATTGAGGACCTCCTCCTTTTTGAAGTCGGTTAAAAAGAATGGTCATCTTCAGCTTATAAGCACCTTCATAGGTAGAGTTAATAGATACTTCAAGATTTTAGTTTTGCAGCATTTCCAAATTTAAAAAAAGATAATAGGCATTGCCTTGTTTATGCAACTGTACCTAATCTCATGGGATATTTCCCTGTGAGCAGCGCTGTCCGGGCCGGGGTGCAGATCGGTTCAGAATAGTACTGCTGCAGTATAACTCCTTGGTAAGCTAAGTTGTCGATGTTTGGCGTCAGGATCTGATCCGAGCCGTGGAAGGACACGTCGTTCCAACCCTGGAAATTAACAGAATTTGAGGTTAGTTTTATCCAATAAGAATTACTCTTCTGTTTCTCATAGCTTCTGACATAACACTTCAATAGTTCATTTTTCCAATTAGGCTGCTGAATCTCGAAAGGGCCATAGACCATATTATTCATACTAAATTATAACAATTGTTGTACAGTCAGCTGCAGAGAAAAGTAGATCCCTGCCCATACAATGTCAATGTCAATACTATACGTTGTCGGTTTAGGTAGTTAAAACAATATAAACAATCTTGACATGTCTTTTTATTGAAATACACAGTCTAAAAATTAAAATCGTTACACTATACAATTCAATTATGAAAGTAAATGATTTTTTCATACCAAAATTGTAAAATGTAAAGATTTCGATTTATAAAGTGTACGTTTAAATAAAAAGACACGTCAAGATTGTTTACATTGATTTAACTACCTAAACCGACAACGTATAGGGGGTTACTTTTCTCTGCAGCTGTCTATACTACGAATATTATGGTAATCATAAACGGATATTCCTCATTACGATATAATTTATTAATTAAACTACGCTATTCCCAATAATCAAAGAAAATACCGTCCACCTTCTTTCTCATTACTCATTACTATTCAAAGATTCATCTTGAATACATTTTTATGATTATTATGAAGTGCAATTAGTGTGCATAAAATGATTTGTGGCAAACAACAAATAGAGGTCGAATTAATTATGACAAAATAATACCTACTAAATATATTTCTATTGTAAAGTAAGTATAAGTAAACAATGCAAAGACGGTGATTTTAAGGATGGTATTGACTAATTAGCGAATGTGTTTTATCTTCAATAAATTTTACTGAAAACGCTAAATCACGTCAACTGGGTACGTGTATGTTGTCGTCCCTTTTTGTTGTTTTGAGACTAAATAATAAGCACGCTTTATGATTGCTACTTCCTACTTCTAATTCTACCTATTGTCGCTTCTTTTGTCGTATGATTAGTGCGTATCTGTGTCGAACGATGGTTAAAAATAATTATTGCTTGTCTGTTAGTACGAAACGACGACGACCTTCTAGGTTTATTAAAAATTAAGAGAGACATAGGTTCAATCGTCTTATCAGTCGTGATTAGTCGTGAAGTAAAATTTAAATTAATATTTTAATTGAGCTTTTAGAAAAAAAAAACAAATACTACATCTCGTAAAGGTTGCCTCAGTAAAAGACATCAGCAAGTTGAAATTAGTAGCATCAATTGATACGGAAAAGAAATCTCTCATCTGTCTAAGGCTAGAGCAAACAATGTAGGCGTCGCACAAGGCAGTATTTTAGGCACGTTTTCTTGCAGAAGTTAATGAAGTTGAACCTTGTAAAATATTTTTAACGAAGCCTTACTTGAAGGCAAGTTTCGTGCATACATAGGCATATCAAGTTTCAGATATTTCTACATATCTGTACTGGTACTGGCCCAATTCACTAGTCCTACCTGGTTCACCGTTTAGAGCTGTATGTTCATTAGGGAAAATGTGTGATTTGAGTACGTATGTAACTCTTTATTATGTGACGAGAAATAGACAAAGAACGAACAATACACAAGTACAAAGGCGAACAAATTTCTTAAGAGACTCATTCCCTTGTACTTAATAATGTCACTTTTAGCACATTTCTTACGTTCCAAGCTAAATAAAATAGTGACAGGTTGTTAGCGTGTTCCCTAATAATTACGTTAACCTGCTTTACCTATATAATTTTTAACACGAAAAATAGTTATGTGTGCTCCTACCCCATTTGGGAATACAGGTGTGATATAATTATGTACGTATTTAGATACGTACATTCTTAGGAATGTTATTCATTTAACAAATTAATTTTAATTTGAGGACTAAGTATTTGTCCTTACAATTTCCCAATGTGTGACAATCGATAAATTTTTAGATATCGACAAACTAAGTATCAGAAGGCAGTCCATAGCGTTGCCTTGTTCGCGCCAAAACAAACTAGATCTAACCATCACTGACCTCATGTATTGCCATGTATCAGGCAGTGTATATGGGCACTCGTTGAGCAAGCCAAGCATGCAACGCATCAATTAACGCAACAATAACAGTACGTCTAGTGCGTTCAAAACGATCATGCAGTCGATAACGAATTCGTTTGCGAGTTATCGCAAAATTGCATGGAAATTGAGACAGCGCCGCTAACGGAACGTTTGCACAGCTGCCACGGTCGACACGTCTCCATACAATTCCGCGATAACTTGTAAACGAATTCGTTATCGACTGCATGATCGTTTTGAACACACTAGGCGTACAGTTCGCGTGGCCCTTGACATTGTGTGCGTGTACGAAATCTGACAGCTAATACCGATGCGGTTGTTTGCTTTTGAGCACAAAATTTGAATCGAAATTAGTGAAAAAATGTACGAATAAATCGAGGCTAGGTAGTTTAATTTAATTACACTCCATTTGCAAATAATTAGGTACGTGTTTAACATACATAGCAACATACATCGTGCCTGTATTCCTTAAAGGGGTAGGCAGAGTGCACGACTCGTTTCATAGACAAAATCAAGACTAATTCACGTTTCCTGGCCACTTCTAGAATTTTTTTTAGGTTTTGAGTTGACAGGTATAAAAGTGACGGTTGCTAGCCTGCCCAGCTTAACCTAAGTCCTAAGTCGCCTCTTCCGACCACGGGAGAAATGGAGAGGAGTTATTCTAAGCCCGACACGCACGGAAATGATCATAAATAGGTAGGTGCAGTAACTTGGTGCCCTGAGTTTCAACTGATTTATTAATTGGTCGTAGTTTTAAGTGATAAGGCGCTGCGCAGACGACAGTGTTTTGTACGATCGAGTCTGTGGAGCAATAAATTGTCTGAATGGCGCGCTGACATTTCCACGAAACTCTGAATGGAAATTCCTGGAAGCTGTCACCGCGCCATTCAGGCAATTTATGGCTGCGCAGACTCGATCGCACAAAACTCTGACGTCTGCGCTGCGCCTAAGCCGACTAAAGTCGGAAGGTATAAATCTACTCAGCATGCGCACTGATTTGAGATAGGCTAATAACCACGTTATAACAACGTATGTATATTGAAAATCTGAATGTAATTAAATAAATCATGTTGTGAATAAAATATAAGCACGATGGACTCGTACCGAGTCATTTCAAAAACAAATAAGTAAGTAAGATTAACTGTTGCAGCATGAAAAATAAAAAATAAAGCTTAGACAAAATAAATCAACATTATCCTAATTTGCCACTGGAAAGGTATCTTAAATTAAATGCCTTGAAAATGTTTTCCATTAGCTTACTGTAAGAAAATGTACATAGGAATCGGAAATATCAAAATCTTCGCAGGAGATGTAATGTCGCAATTTGTAACAATGATATTAATTTAAAAGTGTTTTACGTAATTTATCTATAATTATTTAAACAACTAGACACAAATTGACTTCTATGTATTTGATTTGCACCTAATCCTACACTCCGAGCTCAGTGCTCTATGCTATTCAGTGCGACATAATGTACCTAGAATACCTAGATGATAAGGGGCAGCGCAGACGACAGACTTTTTGTGCGATCGAGTCTGCGGCGCAGAAAAAGTCCGCATGGATTGTATGCATTGTGCGCCGGACTTTTTGCGCGTCGTGGGCTGCATATAATTCCATAGGTTCTATTTTCACAGGCTAAAAAGTTCGTCGCGTATAGCCTGTCGCCTGCGTAGGGCCTAATAACGACAATGGTGAAATAATTGAAACCTTACCATATCATCGACTATAATAAAGACAACATGAGGAGGCCGCGTCTCTGCGGAGATGGTGCCCAGCATCAGCAGCAAGCAACATCGTCCCCTGGAAAGTGGAAACAATCATTCCAATGTGGCATCTGGTTTAGAATTTCATATCTCCAAATTTATTTGACTTTGATGATCCTTTTCTGATACTTATCATAACTTTCTATCGGGTTATTATTTATTGTGATTGTTAAAAAACACATCTGTATTTTTTGATCCGATTATATTTTGACATGCGTATTTAAATCGTTTTTTTTTTTTAATTGTTGTGAATTCTTAGTAACATTGATTTTGATTGAATTTGATGATCCTTTTGTGAATCACTTGTAACTGGCATGAAAATTAAGTATAATGTGATTTCCAGAACAGAATAAATAAATCTGTCTATCTATTTACCTATCTTTATTTATGTTATACTTCCATTATTCTACAATTCTTGGCCTTGGCTTTCTGACGTATTTTACTTCTTATAAAATACATTATGTATAAGTAGGTACTTAATTAAAATCATACCTATTTATGAACTTATTGTCGTCTATAGAATTTCGGCTGCGTATTGATTTCCATAACTTGATTTAAGAACAGAAAAAATAGTGTACCTATACCTACCACTGTAGCAAAAAACTACACCGTCTAAAAAGACTACGCAAGTTCGCGAGTTTTTAGCGCGCAATAATAGGTATATTACTTATTGGCATAACTAAAGACCATACCATTTGTCCCTTTAATTAAACATTATTTAAAAAAGCGCAAATCTACCATCCGCCGCGCTCAAATGGTCCAATGGTAGGTATGTATAGTATAACCAAAGTTCTAAATATTTTTAATTTTTAAAAATTTACTATCACGCCTGTTTTCCAAATGGGATAAGCGACGAAACGCAACATAGTCCATATCCATGTCAAGTTTCGTAGTCATTTCTAGCATATATTTTAGGTTTTAAGTTAAGAGATGCTGAAGTCATAGGTCGCTATCTTATCGCCTAAAAAATACATTATCCTATAGGTATCCTTAGTCGCCTCTTACGATATCCACGGAAGAAATAGAGAGGTGTTATTCTATCCGATGGTATAAACCCCTTACCTACTTTACTTTAAATATCTTAGGTACCTTGAGTAAATATAATCAAAATTATGCTGGTTTGTTTGTTATTGGTGTTATCAAGTTATTTAATGAGTAATGACATTGATTAGCTTAAAATATAACCGCGATAGTCACCTTGAACTTGAACTTACGACGTTCATAAAGTTTATGTAATGTCTAGCATGATTCGCGATTTATATCGGTTGAACGAGACCAGCCTCCGGTTTTACAATTACTTTTCAATAACGCGTTGCGTTGCAACAAAGTGAAATTTTCACAATGCCATTTAGGGTATCTTTGGAGCTATTTTGTGTAACGAAATTATTAAGTTTGTGCCACTTTTGTCCATCTGTGGTAAACCATTTGGTTCATTTCGTTGCGCAAATGGGTGCCTAATACGAAAATAATTCACTAGTTAGTTACCTATGTCATAAGTCCTCAGACTTGCAGTAAATTGTCACAAATTCGATTGTTAAAGATATTTACAAAATAATTAAAATTTACCAGTACCATTATATGTATAAAATACATTAACAATATTACCTATTGTAATTTTAGCTAAAACTTTTGAGAATGGATCTTTTCCATTTCCAATTTTATTTTTTAAATGTAATAATTCACTTAAAGCAAATTGGGTCGCAAAAGTTTTTTATGTGTTTTTGCATTAATTACATAATGCCATTTTAGCAGAATAAAAAATATAAATAAATGATTGTATAGCTGCTTACCTATACTATCCCATGATACTACCTGCATTTTTATATCATATAATAATTATTAACACATGTCATGTATTAATTATTGTTTTTATTTCGAATTACTTAACTGCTGAAACTTGTACCTTGCAATCGTATAAGGATTCTTGACTTTTCACTATCTGCGAATTTGGACAGTACCTACTTAATTAGACCAGTTCGTTTTTTATATGACTTTTAAATAATAAAATTAACTAAACAACTATCAATTCATGGTTCATTCTATACTTTTAACACTTGTTTAAACATACACTACCGCTCCACAACACAAGTCTTATCCAAACATCCATAACATTTCGATCAGGCAATGGAAAATTAACTTACCAATTTAGATTAAATATCTTCATCATGTTTCACACTCACTACACTCATTTAAATGTTCAAATTACGTTTCCAAGCCTTCATCAAACTTTTAAAAGAAAAAAAAAATATTTTTTTTCAGTGGCAAAAACTCGCACTCCGCGCTCCGTCGCGCGTCGACGTTGGAGTGACACAAACTTCAGAAACCACGAGGAGGTCGTGTACTACCGGCGCATGAAGACAGAAATAATGCAGGTGTGAGGCTTAGCGTGGCTTAAAAAAAAAAACAAAGTAAGCGCGCTTTTGCCAATAAACATTTGCATCTAAATTAGTATTAATTCGTGTACAATATGTTAAAGAAGTTGACATTTAAAGGTTACAAAGTAATGTTCAATTCCATTTTAAAGCAACATTAGTAATGCATCCATTAGTAAAGTCGGAGATTGTTGCATTTAAGATTTAATTAAATATTTCAAAACCGATAAGTAGTCCACTTCAACAAAGACAGACCAAAAAGTATAGGGTATATTTAACATGATTCTAATGCGTTTTGCTTTATAGGTACATCTTAAGTATACCGTCCTTATACTTACCATTTTTTACAAAAATAAAAGTAATTGTATGTACCCATCGAGTTCACTTATATGTGTGACATGTATGTACAGACAACCGTTCATAAACACACCTCCTACATTTAATTAAATACCTAAAAACATGCTAAAAGTTGTAAAGATGTAAATGCATTTCGTGAATGTTAGCTATATCTCACCATGTTTATTGCAGCCTCTCTTTTTGTCGGTCTCGATAATTTAGTTTCCTCAATGTATCTCAAAGATTAGCTGAAAGAGATAAGTCTGCTTTTGTACTGCACCATCTTGTTTGTATTTTTTTCTGGCAATAAAGTGTTACTTACTTAAGTGGTACCATTTCGATGGAACCTGTGTGATTAACATCTTCAGTATCCACACTGCGAATAAGGAAAAACATCCGCCAATCACCGCTAAGTTTTGCCCTTGGCTGGCTAACACGCTACTGATAGCAATTATCGTTTACCTAGTTACATTCGGGCATCGATGCATTTCTTGTTTACTTGTTTAGTAATATCATTGTGATTAAAAAAAATTATAAGGTCGTTCAAGTCGCAGGTTCTTGAACTTATTTTGCACACTGCCCATTGTTACTGCTTTCTTTAACGTAACTAACTAAATACGTAGACGGAGCTCGATGTCGAGCTGTCTTTTTTTTCCATAAAATTTGACAGCTCATTTTGACAGGTGGAAGTCGAGCTCGTCGACGAGTTTAAGCTCCAAATCCAAACGCACCGACAGCGGGATCGGGGCGGCATGGGGCGGTGACCCCACGGTATCGTTGTAATATTCGAAATCTCACCGGGCGGGAAAGAAGCGCTTCGTTCGTACAGTCACCAGCATTAATATCTGCTACGACGGAGCGTGCAAAAATATCTGACACGTCCTACTGCCCCTAGTAATAGAGTCGTATCAGATGTTTTTGCAGCCTTATTGTATCAGATATTGGTGCTGGTGACTGTACCTGTGCCACCACACCGCATTGCTCCGCTTCCGCTGTTAGTGTGTTAGGAGCTTCAGAGCGTCTAGTGTGTTCAATTCGATAGTGCAGTCGTTAACGAATTCGTTTGCGAGTTATCGC
>BHDV01070151.1:16614-28778 GCA_005406045.1 Adoxophyes honmai | reverse complement strand
TTTCTTTGGAGGAGAGTTGACGTGACCAGGGTTCGGTTCAATTAATTGGGCTGTGACCAGGTTGAGCGTTTCAATTGGTTCCGTGACCAAAGGATTTACGGTTTAATCAGGTGGAAATCTGGACCGTTACACTATGTATACATTGTGAACATACGTACAATCACCTATGTTCCCAAAGCATAGCACCTAAAACGTGACAAATACAAAACCATAATTATGACTGCTTGACGCTGCGCAGCCGATTCTGGCCTAATTTTAGGTTTGAAAACAGATGGAAGAGTATAATAGTGACAGGTTGCGAGCCTGTCGCCTAAAGCATACTAACCTATTTCCTTAGTAGCCTCTTACGACATCCACAGAAGAAATGGAAGGGTGTTATTCTAGACTTGACACCACAGCGGTAAATATTTTGTAAATATGTAGATTAAATACTCAGTATTATTCGCTAACGTAACAAGCTAATGACGAGCTCGACGCCAACTTGTAAAGTCATGTTGTATAGGAAAAGTTTTGTTAGTAACTTTAGAGAATACTGTCTTTTGCACTCGCGTGCAAAGAACACTGAAGATATTTCTAGTTTATAAGCATATTAAATGTCAGTAACCTATGTATGTAAATTTTATAGAATACCTACATTGAATTAAATTTACGACGCAGAATAAAAAATAATAGTATAATACTAACATACGTATGCTCCGTATTATGAATTATATCGATAATTTAATTTATTAGTCTTGCCAGAGTTCTGATGGACGTACCTAGTTAGTAATTTTCCAAAATAAAAACCGTAGGTATATCTCTTTTAGCGAGATTTGGAATTTGTCTTGCTTAAAATAATTACTTAGTAAAAAAAAGAATATACATAGAATTTTATTCAAACGTCGATATTTAGATAATTTACAATTAGGTGGATAAATAAATAACTCGTGAGCAAAACTCAAAACGAGACTGTTAAAACTTGCAGCAATTAAAAGATGATGGCGTTATGATTGTGCTGATGGGCGTTAATTTAACGTTAAATCAGAGCGGTCTATAGATAAAGATAGACATAGACCAAAAAAAATTGTTTCAAACATGACTCAGGTGCAATAAAATACAGTTGGTCTATAATTATAATTTAAGTCCTACATGTTTTGCCTTACTGCGTATAAATAAATCGGTTTATAAAATAATTCTTAAACTGACTTTACCTACACTATTAAGATCAAATCTCCTTCCTATTTTCCTTTTGCAATGTTTACGATATATGCTATTTCCGTCAGACTACAAGTGTGTCCTATAAAAGCTTCCCAATTCCTAATCCCACTCACTTCGCCCCAATCTCACCCCACGCATACAAATTATGGCGTCCTCTCCTATCAACGAGCTGTCATTGGCTGAACCTCTAATCAGTCGCCACGTTTGCCACAGATCCTCGGCGGCTTCCTTTGTCTCAAGCACACGGACAACGGCCGATCCTGTCACCGGTCCAGCATTTGCGAGGGCGTGCCCATGTCAGGTGAGACAATCAGACCTCATTAACAACCTTTTCTAACAATAACCGCCAGATTCAGAACCAATTCATTCCGTAGGCGTATTTGCTAAGAATTGAATAGAATAGAAACTCATTTCTTATGTCGCTTACGTATTTTGGATAGGCTTTATCGTGGTAATGAGTCTGCGGGAATTGATCGAAAAAGCTTGATTGTTTTGTTTCGGTGATCAAACTGATCAAGATAGGTGTTTCATTACAATTCTTAATTAATGTCTGACTTGTTTTATGTATGGTTTATGTTTTGTGTAATGTATTTACGTCATCTTGTTTAGTTAAAAAACTATTACTTTTGAAAATAGACACCGGTAAAACATTTACCTAAACGCCATAATGTTAAAATGTTTTTTTTTTTCAATTTATTAGCGCTAGGCAGCCAATCGGTAGGTACAAATTTGGTTTTTTGTTTTCCTGTGTCAAATGAACATTAATTTCTAGCACTTGTAATAGAAACTTTGAAACGGTAGTCAAGTAATTTGTCACCTAAAAAACCTTGAGGCTTGTCGGAGTAATAAATCGGAGTCTCGAATGACCCTTAGTCTGGGTACTTTTTCATTTAGATACTTAGACAAGCGGTAAATTGGGGTAAACTTATTCCCTGATATTTTTAGGCCCTGCGCAGACGACATACTATCCGCGATGGACTTTTTAGTGTATGAAAATAGAACCTATGGAATTACATGCAGTAACGCACACGACGCGCAAAAAGTCCGGCGCACAATGCATACAATACACGCAGACTTTTTGTGTGCCGCAGACTCGATCGCACAAAAAGTCTATCGTTCGCGCTGTCCCTTAATGTTTTAGATACCCAAGTTTTATCGTTTGACTACGCTTAAAAGGTGGTCATGTGATCCATATTAATTTATGCGGTACTCCGCAACCCCCACGTTTAACGACACTTTATTTTTGAGACAACAAATTCGATGAAATTCCTCAAATTAAATACAAAGAACGCCGTCTTGAGTTTTCTTGGAATATTATAAACTCAAGAAAGAAACAAAATTTTGTAATACCATTGGTGTAATAGACTGGTTGGTTTCTTGTCTCGAGGTAACTCAATTTTAACTTATAATTTTCCCGATACCGGATTTTACACTAGCGTTGACGTAATGTCATAGCCATTTATATTTTTCCATTTGTAATTAATTATACGTAAGTATATTCCTAATATTTCCGTGTTGGTGCTGATATGTAGATAGTATCACTTTATGAAAGGCCGGTGAATATTGGGACGTTTGAATCGCCGTAATAACTCTCCACACTTTTATTACCGAATTTCTTAAGAAATTGATACAATGAGTGTGTCATTATAGATTGCATGTGTATGGAATGTCAAATTTATTCCATTCACAAGCTATATGATACAATTTTGAATCAATTTCTTAAACGACCGAAACGAGCCGTTCAAATAGAATATTTACCCTGACACACCTGATAGGACGAAGTTTTTCTTTTCTTTTTTCTAACATCGGATTGGAAAGAACTCATAAGTATTGTAAACGAAGAAGCTACAGTTTTTTTAATAAATTTAATACTCTTTTACTAGTTGATGACGCCTTCGGACACGACCATAACAATTTACCAACTATAGATAGATTTATTGAAATCGCTGAGTCGTTAATTTTGTCACACTGAAAACGGTCATAATTGAATGTAAATAATCCAGGCCACGATCAAGTGATCAGAAATACGTGCTCAAATATTTAGCATTTATACATTGATCTGCTATTTTTAAGATGTCAGCCGTCAGAAATTAATTTCACAAATTCACTATGAATTTCACAAATAATTTACTAACAGAGTTTACTCAGTCGATTTGACTACTTAGCAGTTAGTTGGTAATCTCTTAGTGAGTATTTATGTAGTGACTTCTAAACAATTTTGTTGGTCTTGAATATTTCACATGTCTAAACTTATCCTCTCTAGTGTAACCTAACCTGTTACTTTATCAACTACGCAACCTGTAAAATTTCTTTAAAAATACACTTTATTTATTTTTACCATTTTCTTGACGAGTTACAATTTAGATTGATCTCGTACACTTTTTGCTATTTACACGAGAATGCTCTGTTTGCCCTTTTTATCGTTTCTTTTTTGGATTACTTCCGGATGTAGCAAATGACGTTGCTATGGTCTCTTCCTTATTGGATGAGCAGGTTATGATAATAACTGGTACAACTAGATGTTATCTTTTTCTAATTTATTTTATCAAGTTTAAGAAATCTACTCAGTATAAATAAAACTCGGTTCGGAATGTTAATAAAGGAGTCTAAAATTATAATATGGACATATATAAAGTGAAGATTACAAATGCATTCGATATCGATTTATTTTGTGCTATCGATATTTTATAATTTACGGCATTGACCATATTTTTTGACTTGCGAGTCGATTATAATTGGGGAAAATAATACTGTAAAAATAAGCTTTCCTGAAAAATCTACATTTATAATTACAAACATTTCTAAATAAAATACAGATGTTTACACGTTACAAAACTATACGAAAGTATAGTAAACCCTTTAACAGCGTAGGCTGAATTGAAACGGGCTTGTTATAATTAATTAACTTATTAACACATTTGTTGTAAAATCATAGTGACAGAAAAAAATGAAAATGTACTCAGATTGTAAGTATGTCATACTTACAATCTGAGTACATTTTCATTTTTTTCTGTCACTATGATTTTACAACAAATATAAATTTATATTTGTGAACAGCTAGCAAAGCGTATATATCGTGTCAACCCATCATTTAAGTCGCTGTGAAATTCGATTTTCACATATCCAAGCCTATTTTCATCTTGGAAAATGATACAAAACGAATAGACGATATTTTAAATGCGTGAATCTCAATTCTCAAATCGAGTGAATTTCAAGTTAAGTGGATCATTTAGTTTACAGCAAGGCTGCTCAACCCTAGTCCCGCGGGCCATAGTGTGGACCGCGGAAGAATTTCAAGTGTCCCGCGCAAGGTATGGCTTGGATGAATTTCCAGCAATAACTTACGTTACAGTTTTAACTAGTTTTGAATCAACATTATACAACTATGTGCTACTAAAAGACAAACAAGGGCAGAAATCACATTGATTGTATTCAACAAGTTACCATAGATTTGAGAAGATACATAGGTACTTAGGTGGGTACCTACTTCGCCGCCGGTGCATCCCTAGGGACCCCCCGACGCCTATCAATCTGGCGGGCAGGAACCATCGGTGGGTTTTTAGTGGGTATGCCTCCCTATGAGGAGAGTCCCACATAACCGCGCGTCGTCCCCAAGACGTGGCGGTATGCGTAAAGCATTTTCCCACCGCCCAAAAAAAAAAAAAGGTAGGTACCTACTTAAGTACAATTTTGTTTTTTTTATTTTGAACAGGTAGCTAAGACTAACTGCTTTTGTCCTGAGAGTAACTGATTAAGAAAATTTAAGTGGCTCTTCGTTAGCGACTGAATCCACCGTTTGGCCCGACTTTCCAAAAGGTTGAGCAGCCTTGATTTAGAGGTTGGCTTTAAGTCCCAGTCACCAACGCGAACGGAAGAGCCAACCAAATGGCCCAATCCAATCAATCCGAGAATATTAATTACCCACGTATTATTCTTCAATTGCAGAGCCGGCAAACGGTAGAACTCAAATACCGGCAGAAAAGTAAACATCCATATTTGCTCGTTCTCTGTTGACGGTGGGAACATGAGCGACGTCGAGTTAGTAATTAATAAGTATTTAATTACTAACCATAACCTCGGGTCGAATGCTAACTGACTAATTAGCTAACATAGTTGTGAATTAAATTCAGCGGTGCCCTATAGGTAATCTGAAAAGATTATACCGCTGCTGCCTCCCAAATTACCAAAATTGTAGGACGTTTGGTAATTATTGTACAGTTTTATGGATTTAACGGTTTAGCGCTTTTTTCCCTTAATTAGTTTGGAGTTTAACTTTCTAGAAGTGAAAAGTTTGGTAGAAAAATTTATGAACTCTTTCTCGCTTTATTCATTAAAAAAACATTTACACGCGATTAAAGATTATTTTATTTCAAGACTAAATTATTTCCTCTTATGAATGAATTACCCTCAGTTGGTTTTTTTAATGCTGTTCAAATTAATTTCATGTAGGTACCCAATACAATTGAATGGGCAAACTTGACTTAAAATTGCATAAAATGGCCTAAAAACGTATCGTAATAGTTTTTTTTAATCTGAAATGTTTCGTTTGTTTTTATAACACTAACTTGTTGAATGAACTTTACTAGTTAGAGTAGTTAGACGGTTCTAACGCTACATCTACGTTAATTACACATTTTACTTTCATTAATTTTGCTAAAGTTGAAAAGGAAAACTAAAAGTTTTTCTTGTGGTAGCTAGCAACCACCGTTGTGATATCCGTGCATGATTGAATAAAGAAATTTGAAAACCTACAGCGCTAAAAGGAACAAGTCCCTGCTAGATTAATCACTGTGTCGCCGGCTGTTCTACTTAATATTTTGCATCTTTCTCAGAAATGGTGGGCCTGAATGGGTCGGCGAATCGTCGAGGCTTGGCCAGCTGCCGGTGCCGGACTCGGGCTAACAGCGTCAAAGTGATCGCCGTCGGCACTAGATGTAAATGTGACTCGTTGGACCGCAAAGTGTGCGCGGTGGGCCGGCCGCCGCCGCCACCGGCGCGCGCGCTCTCCGTGCGGTCGCACTTTACGTAAAATATGAATAAAACCTAGTTTAAGCCCGACACTTGGGATTGGAAACTTCTGAATACGATGACTGGGTTAAGCATCTTTCTAATTAGCCCGTCAGGTAGATTATGGAAAATGTGAGGACGTATTTTTTGGCAATGAAAAACGTGACGTCATTCGAAATTTTTGTGAACTTGTAATTTCTTGTTTGTAAAATAAAAGAAACAATATTTGTAAACTGAGTATTATAAAATTATTTAATTGACGGACTGAATACTGACCTTACTTACTCAAGCCACGAATCCGCAAGGCAACGTAGGATATCAGCCATTGGACGAATAACCCTACACAACACAAGTTTTAGTAGAGTTGCGAGCGAGATAGGCTATACCTGTCACTGTCTAACTAGAGATGTCAGAAAGTGACAGGTAGTGTATCCCGCGCGCGTGTCGTCTCGTGCGTGTTACTGTGCTAAGCATACTGAATAAATTATTAAACAGAATCATATACAACAAAGTATTTGTCGCTCCAACTAGTTAAGCCTACTTTTTGTTTATAAGTCGACTAAAAATGCCTCGCACGAAAATGATCGTTCGTCTTCAAGGAAGGGATAAAAATATAAGTAAGGATAAAAAAAAACCGTACGCAATCAAGGGGTAAGCAAAAGGCATAACAATGTTGCTAAAACGTTTTAACCTGCACTGTTAAAAAATATTAGATTAATATTTTATCGGATTTCAATATGAATCGAACCCAGGAGAGTGGAGTGATGGAACTACTTAGGTACCTGTTTATTAACTACTTAATACTTGATGAACTGTTTCAATACTAAGCTGGCATTATAACTGATGTTGGAGTACTAAATAACAAGGCATCTTCGGATTGTTGATAAATTTACATCGATATTTGGCATCGGACCAAAAAACATAACATTTTGATAATTCCACAGTTCGCAAGAATAAAAAACGGTCCAATCTAAGCTCTTGGTTATACTGTTAGTAAATATACTACCTAGACTACGTAAGTATGACAAAGCGTAAATTATATTTTCGAGCACAAGGGAATGACAAAGGTTGACAATTTTAATTTTCTCTGTCCGAAGTCAACAAAACTGATTACTAATTTGAAATAGGTGTTTAAATTAAGGTAAGCAAATCTAGCCACTTAAAACGTAAATCATTTAATCGAATGAATATTAGATGTCAATCTGAGACCACATACGTGATATCTTAATTGGCTAATCCACCGAGCCGTGTGATTAGGTTCGTTTACCTTTTAAAATGCCTAAAGTAGTCCTAATCTTTGTTAAATATTTGTAAATGAATGTGATATATTTCTACGATGTATTCTGGTATCAATATGTAGATAGTAGGTATGGATACAAAAAGTAATTTTAAGATGAAAATATTGAGAGTCATTTACGTTATTGCATTTACAAGTTTTCATTATACAGATAACACTGACAAAATGCAATGCTGATAAGTTTTGTTGTAACAAAATGTTTCATTTTACGAGAACTGCGGACTGTTTTGTATACATTTTGAATTTAATGTTATTTTTGGGTACTGCCTTTGACTGGAATATCATAGTTTAAGAGTAAAACAATAAAGATGTATTTGTTAATTATTGTTTTATTAATCATAGCTTTCCATCCTTTATGCGCCCATAGTCGAACCAATTTGCGTTGACGTTTACTATGTTATAGTGAAATTCGATTGCTCGACCTTTAGTTTATTGGACAGCGTTCTACGCAGGGCCTATTTGGTTCGACTGTATTACGTTAATTTCAAGCCGACAGCTTTCAAACAGGACATCGGGGTTTTGATTTCTCTGTTTTACGCAGGTAGGTTACCAATGAATCTGTGAAAGTTTACTCAAGGTTTAACTAACTAAATTACAAGAAATACTTACTTTTGGATTTAAAATAATGAAAATAACTTTACAGGATTGCTAACCGTTACTAGGCGGATCAGGCTGGCGGTTGTTGGCTTTGCGGAGGTTGACTTATTGGCCAATTTGAAGCGGACTGATAATACGCGCGTACTACGATCCCAAATTTCAATCCATCATTGGTTTACCTTACTAGAGATAGGAAAATGACAGACTATGACTGTGTGGGTGTTGTGTTAATATACGGACGGGTAGTTCGCGCCCTCTAACGGCCGGTCCCAAATTAAAAATTATCGGTGGTTTAGTTTTCTAGTGACAGAAAAACAACAGATAATGTATTGCTGTTGTGTTCTTTTATATATCTTGTAAGCGAAATTCTCGATAGATTGAATATTGGGACGCGGCGTAAGAAAACGCGCTGCCTTTCCTCCTAGTCGCAGCCAGCGAGTGTATGATTTCTTAGCATAGAGGTGAGGTAGTTCTATTTATACACGTTAAAAGGCCAAATTAGTTACTAATTAATGCGAGACTTATAACACGTCACGTCAAATCACAAAAGGTGTCATATACATAGTGATAGATAAGAATTTGGGCCTGATATAATAAATAGTGATTTAACCCTTAGGTGCATGATTTAATTTTTTTTAACGAAAAAAATATATGTGGTTGGGAAATATGGGTGAATGCCAGGAAAATTAGTAAAAAAAATCGAAATAATTTTTTTATATATTTTTTTTTACGAAAACACTTTGTATCATTTTTGATACTCCATGGAGCAAGCACTAAAAAAATATGTTCTAAAATAATTAGTCAATAAAATATAAACTTCAAAAATATAATTTTAACAATCGCAAAACATTAGCTATAAATGAAATTCATGTTTTTGTGTGTTTATGGGTATATACGGATCTTGTGAACTCGTCTATGGCCTGTTCTCGTTTAATAAAATGAGGATCTGAGGATCTTAGTTAAACCAGGTTTTTCTATAAAATTTAATTCTACTGCCATACTTGTAGGTTCTTCTGTTGTCTCTTCTTCCTCGAGAATTGTTTGCAGGTCTTCGAGTGATTAAGAAAACTCCAGATCATCTCCTTCGGACTCGGCATTGTCTTCCGATATTTTTCCACCTTCTAACTGAATCAACAGTGCTTCTACGTCCTTTTCTAAGACAAACCCTATGTGGTGATGTTGGGCATGTAAATAAGCTTTTATTAACATGCCCACACTACTTGATAAATAATGGTAAAGTATTTAAAACTCAAAAAGTTCTGTAAACCATGCTAGTAGAAAAAGTAAGCGTAGTGCATGGAGTATCATTATTGATACTACAAAAAAAGTCGTCATCGCATGGAGTATCATTTTCGATACCAACTGGAAACTCAAAAAACTATTGTATTAACACAAATCTCACAAAAACTTCTATAATCCCCGATAAATAGAAATACTAACCTTTCTTATACATATTTTTCCGATTGGAAATATCTCATGATTCGCCAGATAAAAAAAAATGAAAACTTGCAATTTCACCTTTTGCAAAAAGTAGCCGCACAATTCAAACTTTTGACACTTATTATAAAAATGGCTGTACTAGGATTGACAGTTCTTTTTTTCTTTGAAGTATTTGAGCAAAGGTAACAAAATACTGGTATTAGAAGGTGGCGAGAAAGAATAAAAATATTTTAGAGTGGTAAAAAGACATGGTATCATTTTTGATACCGTATGCACCTAAGGGTTAAAACTGATACACTCACATCAAAATTCGTGACCCATTATCGGTAGCAATGGGCCACAGCTACAGCAGTTAGACGCGCATATCCAACCACTGCAGCCGAGACACGTGCTGCCGATGATGGGTCACGAATTGGTCCGAAACAAGTTAGGCTAATTTCGATACAAAAACGTGAGTGTATCCGATTTATTTCACTAGGCACTCACTAAGGCAGTGACTAGTTATAATATACATACAGGGTAACTTCCAAGTGGTGAACAGTAACCACCTTTTCCGACAAAGGTGCCTAAGATAAACACGGTGCATTGGTTGGTATCGCAATTAAACATAGACCCTCAATTAATTAAAACAAAAACGAATATCAATCCCTACTTATCACCGTCATCTGGTCACCCTACTCGGCCTGGTAAATTCGATCAAAATAATGTTTTGACGTAAATAAAGAGGGTTTAAGTTAAAAATTCACTTAAAGGTTAAAACAAATTATCAAATTTTTCTAAATAAAATATAAGTCAACAGATTCACAAACTATCATGTGCAGATGTTAAACCAAGGGTTTAGTCTAGAAAAAATGTTTCTGTTCACGGCTTAAAAGTCACCCTGTATACAAATCACGCCTGTTTTCTGAATAAGGGTAGGCAGAGCACACGAAACGCTACGTAGACAAAATTATTACTCAAGTTTTAGATAAGGGTACGCTGTATTGAGTAAAAGAGGAGGGCGTGTCTTCATGGACATCGCATACAATAATCCATAATATTCGATTCAGACTTAGTTAGGTACTGAATTAGTATTCATGCCTAGTGGTACTATTACAAAAGCCAATACATCGAGTTTCGAGACCCCCAAAGGACACTTCACGTCACAAGTGCGCAGGAATAGGGATCCACTTGACGTTAGGTTCGACGTTTGATCCCTAGGCAGTTGGGAGCATTAATTAGGCATAGAGGTTACTTTGATAATACAAGTGTCAATTTCTAGTCGAAAGTGACTAAGTGACTAGTTATATAAGAATATTTATTAATACCAAAACAAAACCGAAAAAATTCCACGTTTTGTGGCTACTTCTAGCATATTTATCAGGTTTTAAATTAGCAGGTAAAATAGTAACAGGTTGCTAGCCTGCTAAAATATCTCTAAACCTATTTTTCTAGTCGCCTCCCACAACATCCATGGGAGAAAATGGAGAGGTGTTGTTATTAATGCGACACCACGCGGAAAAAACATAATTCGAGGCCGAGAAAATGAGAGATAAAACAAATGGGTGAAAAGAACTGTTTGCGTGTGTAATGTGTATCTCAGTATCTCTCTCTGACTGTACCTAACATCTTATCTAAATAAGTAGGTAAGTAGCCTTGATTATTTGTCATGTTAATTGCTCGAACATTGCCTCCAAATTGATCAGCCGATTTGCTCTGTTGACTGAACCCACTAATCGCATACAGGATAACGGTACCCAATATGTTGACCCCAAATTACCTAACCTTGATTAATGTTTGTATTTCATTATCTGCTTTCACGCCTCATTACGTACTGTGTGTTCGTTTCAATTAAAGTAAGCAATCATTCTAATACTGCCTTATTACCAACTTATTTCTCTCTGCCTGTGGGAAAGAGGCGTGACGGTATGTATGTATTTTTACATTACAGTATCTAATATTTTTCCAGCAATATTTACATCCATCAGCTGTATCTTACCGTAATGTATATTACGAACGAAAACCACATCTAAATCGAGTTAGCCGTTTCTGAGATTACCGTGGACAAACTCACAGACAAACAGATAAAAATCCAACAATCATTGTTTTGGGCGCTATTGCGTTGATAAAGTCTCCTGTAACATTTTTTCTTTAATATCCCTCATGTACTACAGACAGCGATTCATTTTTATTATTTGTATAGAAGATATTGAAGGTAGGTTCAATACTTTATTCATCGAAGGACGATGTATTACGATTACGACAAAAGCCTACATATGGTTGGTCTCGAATGGCCTCTCATAAAAGGGATACAATTGCCTGCATACTTAACATCACAACCACATTTTTCAACGCCGCCTTTAGCCTCGTGTTTTCTTGCCTTTTGATCATTGCGCGTTCTCGTCACACAAGAACACCGCGTATAGCGTGTTATTATGTAAATTGTTAGCTTGGTACTTTTTGCGTATTGTGGAACACTCGTTATCGTATTTTAAAAGGGTGGGACAGCGTGCGGCCGCCGCGATAATACGTACAAATGTTTCTTTTCAGCGGAATTTATTTAATACTAGCTGTGCCCGCGACTCCGTCCGCGTGGACTTCGATTTAACTCTGGCTAGTAATAATAATAACTCTGATTCTCAGATAC
>BHDV01070151.1:0-12220 GCA_005406045.1 Adoxophyes honmai | reverse complement strand
CTCGAGGCACTCGGCGAAGATCTCCGCCTCGTCTTCCGCTTTGTACCACATTTGGCTGTCCCGATCTCGCAGTGCTCTCGTTGACGTCGGTGTTGCGCTCAGCTGTTTTCACAGCCGGTCGAAGGAGAGGACGTCTCCGTCTACCGACGCTATGTGGCTCTACCAAGCCTCTGTAGCATGCAACTTCAGTTCTTCCTTGACCTTTTCTACCAGGGTCTTTAGGGAAGGGTATCTAGTCAGCTGCCACCGCCGCCTCAGTTGGCGGGTACGCTGTATGAGATCCTGGATCTGGGTTGGGAGTGAGTTTTTCCTCTCTGTTTCCGGAACAGTGTGTGTAGCTCGACTAAGGGACTTCTGGATGTTGGCGGCTAGTGTGTTGGCGGCTTGATCCACATCCTCAGCGGATGTCATCGGTCTGGTCTGTGATTTCTTCTCCAGAGCTGCTGAGAACACTTTCCAGTTGATGCGTCTTCCCGGCCACCGTTCTATTGTGGTTGTCGTGGACTTCAGCGTTAGTAGGACTGGTGTGTGATCGGATGCCAAGTCAGGGAGTGCCTCCTACACCATCTCAGCAGTCACTTTCTTGCTAATTGCGAAGTATATGACCTGCTCCGACCCGCTCGCAACGCAGTAATTGGTCTGTTCTTTGGGTCCCAAGACTGCGGCTTTGTGGATCGCCCTTCCTTGTTGGCCATGCCACGCCAAGTTCTGCCGTGATGTTGGCCGGTGATGCCGCCGGTCTGTAGACTGGATAGATCCGTAGTTGACGGCCCTCCAGTAGGACGTCAACTTCCAAGATGTTCAGGGGGTTGAGTTGTTTGGGTTGGCCGCGGTGGAGCTCGCGGCGTGCTTTATAGTAGTGCTTGCCGCGCCGCCTGTGCAATGCCCAACTTAAAATGAACCCTATTTTGTACGGTTTAGTATATTACCGCCAGCTCATCTTATCTTGGACTTTTTTTTCGTGTGTTATCTATATTTTTTTTCATATGCAAGTTCCATGTTATCATTTAAAGGACTATAAATTACAAAACTTCAATGCTTTCACTGAAGTTTTCTATAAACCAACAACGATACTTTCAAACGCTAATCGATAAATTCTTGAAATGGACGTAACTTTTTTATTTGTGAACCGATTTAAATAAAATATACCCTATATGTTAACCCGGAAAAATGCATATACGTCAGTGAAAACCGCAACCTTCTACGTTTAGCCGTTTTCGAGATTAGCGCGCACAAACAAACAGACAAACAGACAAACAGACAAACAGACAAACAGACAAACAGACAATAATTCTAAAAACTATTGTTTTGGGTTCTATTACGCTAATAAATAAATAGCCCTGGTATCAGTTTTTCTCAAATATCTTCAATGTACAGACACGGACTTGTTACAGATTTATTATATGTATAGATTCTACGTAGGTTGTGAAACGCGGTGGGGATGAGCTGAGTTAGAACTTGTTCAAATCTCGCTGTAGATTTGAATCGTTAAAACAAAACTAGGTACTTACTATAGCCAAAAGTGAGAAAATTATGCTAAAAGTGGCTCAAAGCGTGGATTGGTCATGTCATGGCCTATCCCATTTGGGAACTCGGGCGTGTTTGTACGTATGCATGTTATTACAAATACGCCAATAGTATGCGGTATGTATGTATTGCAAATGGAGCTATAACAATATTCAACATCCAAAAGTGTCGATCCAACAACTTACCCAACCCACCTTAGCTTGAAACTACGGATCCTCGTTTGTTTTACTGTTCTGTGTTTGTCTTCGAAGTTATGAAATAGAACTACCTAAAATCGCAAACCAAAGTACACAAACAACTGGAACATTTTTTATCGAGGGTTCAAAGTCGTTTTCCCTTCTCACCCCGCTTTACGGCGTGACGTAAATTCAGAGGCGCGATTTATGATCTGACCTTCCCTTGAAACTGACTTTGAGAAAAGTCTTTAGGTATAGCCACAGCCGAACATCGGGCTGGTGTAAAGTGCTGGTCATGCATATTTAACAGGCCCTCCTATCGTGATCGGTTAGCTTTTACAGTTTGTATCTAGGCCAACAGATTCGCCAAAATACGCACTAAAATCTCCTTTGCGATTTATTCATGGCCATAGCTTACTTTTATTTTATTTTTGTTTATTTGAACTGGCCAGCAATTGAAGGTCTGTGGGATGGAGATTATATGCGGCATTAGAACAGAGTCGTTGGACGCATAGGTACTGCATGGGAAGACCGCAAAAAGACACACACTCGTACACACGGTAGTCAGCCGCATTCGGCTAGCGAGAGCTTTCACAGTCTGATTAAGGTTTCTTACAGATGATCTACAAGTTGTGAACGGCTGAGGCTACGAGGCGACGTACTGACTGCTGCCGCCGACATGCGGTAACGGATAGTAGCCTTTGCCGTTTACAACTTGCAGTTCGTCTGAAAGAAGCCTAGCTACATGACGGTGGTCAGCAGATAATCTAGGATGAAAACGACGTACGTCGACCGACGCAATTTGGATACTTTACGTATGTGAAGTGTAGACAAAGCTGAAGGTGGAACTGATTGGATGGTTAATAGCCTATTTTGCCCTAGCCTTGAATAGCTCCAGATTATATCTGTTCGGCAATACTTAGAGTGGATTCCATTTACCCCGGTTCGCTTTATGATTATCGTGAGCTTTCGAAATATAGTTTCAGGTTTATATAAATGGATGTTTTTTCGGTTCAGTGGTTACGGCGTGAAAGCGGAACAAACAAACAAACAAACAAACAAACTAGTAAGGAAGTAAGGATTAAAAACAACACAACTGTACAGAAATAACAATAAAACTTATAAATACCATATACTATGGTTGTTCTTGTAAATAATTTTACGAATTATTCATAATACTAATTTTATAAACGCCACGCCTCTTTCCCACAGGGTTGACCAACGGGCCAACACAACTTTATACTACTTGTTACCATCCTGACATACCTCTTTTGGTTCATCCACCTTAATCAATATCTTCATATGCGCTCAACAACAACAAACGCAATAACGACACAACAATAATAATATCAATCATCACCATTTTCAGCCGTCAAACACCCACTATTGGATCTCTTCTATGGACTTCCAGCTGATTTGGTCTCTCTGGTTAATGTTGACTATTTGTCCCATCTCACTACTAACCCTGAGTCTGTAGTTCCAAATTAAACTATCAAAAAATAAACGTTCTCAGAATAGTTTTGTGTTCACTAACATACGAATGATCTTTTACGAGGTCCTTTTATCCCTTTGTGGCTCATACGTAGGTCGGCAAATTGATTTATCCTTTTCAGCAAAAGAATGAATAGGTGTCATGGTATCAGTCACACCACAATGGCTTACATTAATAACCCAGGTATTTTTGGGAATCTTGAAGAGAACGTAGTTCCTATATTTGGAATTGTCAATCTAACTAAATGAAAGGGTCTTTCGAATTCGTGTAGTTTTTGGAATCAAACGGGAACAATAGTAAAAATTATTTTGAGATAATAAATGTAAATAAACTAAAGTTTAGTTTAAAGTTAGACGAATTATCTATTTTATACACATTCGTCATGCCTATATTCTCAAATGGGGTAGGCAGTGCATAAGGTAAGCTACATTGTGTTCATGACAATTTCACGTTTGGCAGCAATTTCTAGCATATTTTGAGGTTTTAAGTTAAATGTAAGTAAAGCATAAAAAACTCTGCGGCTTAAATGTATTGTGTCCAGTCGCTAGCTTTTGTAAACATCTCAGCCTTAATCACCCTTGTAACTATTATTAAACACCACTATTAATTTTAACCCTAATTTAACCTTCACTGACGTGAATTATTTATGAGGCAAGCAGCCTGCCTCTAATCTTCTACCTTTATCTAGTTAGGGTTCCGTACCTCAAAAGGAAAAAACGGAACCCTTATAGGATCACTTTGTTGTCCGTCTGTCCGTCTGTCCGTCCGTCCGTCCGTCCGTCTGTCAAGACCCTTTTTCTCAGGAACGCGTGGACGTATGAAGCTGAAATTTATATCAATTACTGTCTCTTGTTACAGTTATCTACTGTCTCTTGAAGCTGTGAAAAAATCAAACTTCTAAGCCAACGCAATCAAAAGATACAGCCGTTTATGCCGCAAATTTTCGACACTTGCAAGGGAATCAAAACCTACAGGGTGCTTCCCGTGAACTCAGAATCTTGAAATTTGGTACGAAGCAACGTCTTATAGCATAGATAAAGGAAAAATTACGAAAACCATAAATTTTTAGTTACATCACATAATATATTTTTTTTAATAATTTTAAACTTACTACCCATTTCCTCGTAAACGCGTAAAGGTATTAAATTGAAATTCATACCAAATACTCAGGTCTATAATACCTTTAAGCTGTAACAAAATCAAACTTCTATGTCAACGCAATCAAAAGAAACAGCAATTTAAGCTGCATATTTTGAAACTCGCAAGTACTCGCAAGGGAATCAAAACCTAAAGGGTACTTCCAGTCGACCTAGAATCTTGAAATTTGGCATGAAGCAACGTTTTATAGCACACATAAAGGAAAAATTCCGAAAACCTTAAATTTTTAGTTACATTACAAAATATATATTTTTTAATAAATATAAACTTACTACTTTTTTCCTCATGAACGCGTAGAGCTATCTATAATAAAAATACCATAGTTATGACTCGATTGTCGTAATGAACGAACTTTGTAAACCTTGCAGGTTTGTACGGAACCCTCGGTGCGCGAGTCCGACTCGCACTTAGCCGGTTTTTTTTTTAAACTAAACTCCCTAACAACGTAGCAACCTTTTGTGAGCTTTTTGGCTACCGAACTATCACTATCATACCTACCTGTTCTATCTAGCTGAACGTGAAATGGTCATGGTTTTGACGATGTACATTTTTAAGTGCTCTGTTCACCCCTCTGTAATAAAGGCGTGATTTGTAAGCATTTATTTATTTACGTAATTTCTAACAATAGTCGTATAGCGTAAATGTCTTCACAGACTTGTTTTCTACATCTTTTCGTGTGGTCCGCTAAATTATTTTGCCTAGACATGATGTTGCGAATTATGTAAATATAAGTTGTAATTACAAATTATTGGGTCAGGTTTCGAGCATTGGTGCTTCCAATTAACTCGATTATGGAGCCCGATTCAAAGGTACCTTCACAATTCTATAACAGGGTCAAGGTCGAGCCTGATAATTAATGACCAGCTAGGTATTTTCTATCCTTTAGAACTGGGGATAAAATCAAAATTCAACAATTATAGACTTCGCAAGGACCTCAAATTTAAATTGATTACCTTAAATGTTAATCCGCTTATCTACTTATAGGTATCCATGAATAGTTACAAAGAGACACCCCTCCCATTAATACCTCCGCTAAAGGCCAACACGGTAAAGACATCCTATTTCATGGTTATAATACCCACATTATGCCATTGATTTGCTTATCAAAGAGCATTAGGCAGATATTCTATACTCTTGCACGTTATTCCAAGGTAAATAATGTAATAATTAGGGTATTATGAAGCCTGGTTTTGCCTACGACATTTTAATAAAATGTACTCATTGAGCTCCTTTGTGTTATTAGACCGGTAATTACGATTACATTTTAGATACACTACGGTATTAGGTCATCTATATATAGTACACTAAAAAATATAAAGGAAATAGATTAAGGTGTGTTTTAAGCGACAAGGTAGGTACCTATCAAACTAAAAAATATGCTATAACTTGCTACAATACGTGAAATATCCATTGGTTTTGTTTATCTTACGTTTCGAAAGTAGTGATGCGGTTATGATTTTCACTACGGAGCATACCTAATAATACTCATGATGCTCACTTTATGCGTGTGTAACTGGGCTGTTGTCGTCTGTTTGCTTGTACTTTTACCAATGGAGCTCTTTTCATCACACAAAAAAATTGCAGCGGGCTAACCCCTTAGTTACGTCTTCTATTAACTAAACGTTATTCAATATTATTCCAGACTTCCGTAGCAAGAATTTGTCCGTATCTATAAATATCCAACTGCCTAAAACTACTTCATAAACGGACAAAACTAGGTAGGCAGTCGGCAGAGCCCTGTGGATTAAACTATTATGGTACAACAATACTCCGCTCGAATCGTAACTAATGAGCGTTTACACTCCAAGGATTTAGGCAGACCGAGGATTCTATAAATAAATGTAGATTCAAGATTGATAAGTCTGAATGAGACTAAATTGGGCTCTTTGTGGGGGACCCTTACAGACCTGAAGGGGCGTACAGACGCTAGAAGAGATCATAATTATAATAAACCTTGTCTGGTCGTTAAGCACCCTTAAAACAATTTCTCTGTAGCCAACGCCATAACCCTAATAGACACGTTTCATTATATTTTTATGGCCCGCGAAATCACCGAGATTATTATGCAAATGGGATTAAATGACGCAAATGTAATTTATTACGCTGAACTACAAACGTGTGACAATGCAGCGGGTGAATTTCAACGAATCTTGTAAGGAAATCTGTGTGTGAAATGACTGAATTAAATAACAAAAATAAAAGCAATGTGCCTTAACAGGTCGGTATGCAGCCCGTGATTTGTAAACGAAGCTATCATGTTTTAACGTCTATCTGAAAATACATTTATTATAGTATCATCGTGGACACACGTACCATACAATCTGTCAAATTCGGAAATTAAGTTTCAGACATTAAAACAAGACGCATTTTAAATTGGAGTAAGTTGAATTTACACATGTTGCTGACTGCGCCAATGAAAACGAGTAAGTATTCCCTTACCTCCTTTCGTGAACCTTGGATTACGGCCAAAAAGTAAGAGTGCCAATCTGATAGCTAAATGATAACAATCAACTATTTAGCAACTTTATAACGTCGTAACTTTTACTAGGTACCTTAACATGTACGGATAATAATATAATACCTTTGTTTCTTGGCATTAAACTTTCTCATCTAGATCCAGTTCGGACATAAATATAAATAGTAGAAAGAAGCGGGTTTTGAATGTCATATTTTTATGCTAACATTTATAACTTGACTTACGACCCTGAGACCTCTGTCAAAATCAACGTTCCTTTGTTTTATTAAGGGGTCATACGACACTTAAAATTCACTTTAGCGCTGCGGTGTTTTAATTAAGATGCCACCAACCAATTCAGTTCGTAGAATATAATAACGATGGGAAGTTGGATGTTTTGACAATTTAACTTAAAATTGATACCACAAAAACAAGACGAAGCTTTCAATTGTTTTGAATAATTGAATTTAGTTGACTTCAAACAAATTCAATGACGTTTCCATAACAAACGGAGCTATGTCTTTTGTATCCGTCGGTACCTGGCAACCTTTACCAACGGTCGGTATCACGTAGAACTTTCTAATTTATCTGTGTTGCCTGGATACAAAAATAGACTCTTCGAGTACACTATTATTAAACCTGTTGTGCGACTGCTTAACTTCGAGCTACAGCTATGTTGTGGACTTTCGTAGGAATTGACTTCTTGCACAAGGAACACTAGGTATCAATGGAAAATTGACATTTTATTGTCAGTCATACAATGTTAAGCTAAAATAATATGTACCTAAATAACGAACGGAACGTTGTATAAAACACGACGAATGCTCTCATTGAAGAATCATGCGTGATGTAAATATATTTCGTTTAGTTAGGTACATGTTTCGACTATTTTAATGAAATAACTGATTGACGTAAGAACTTGTAACTTTGAATAATATTGGTATATTTAAAAATAATTAACTTTACAAATAAAAAAATACAGCCGAATTGAGAAACTTTTTTGAAGTCGGTTACAAAAAGCTCCGGCCTTAAAAGTTTCTGTGAATGTTAGGGAATCACATGTGAGCGGTGCGGTGTCTATGTGTGCGTTGCTCAACTTTTGTTGGTACCTATACGTGTTTTGTGATAATTACGATATATGTATAAGACAATTTGTTGGCATTTCATTACAGTGCCATGCTTAATGGCACAGGTGATTGGCCTTAAATAAAAAAGTTTTTACATAAACTGAACATTTCAATGAAAGCAGAGATTCTAATAATACCTACAGAATGGAAGCTTATGTAAGCAAACAAGCGATGAAATTCAGAACAAAGCAATTTATTTTAACACATAAATTTAATAACCTCTCTCCTTTCGTCGCCCTTCCCGGAAGTCCATGAACAATAGCTTTTTGAATGAAGTGCAAAAAAGAGTGTCATGCTGTTCGCGTTGGACGGAATACTTAAGTGGATTAACTTTGCAAGAGGTAAGTTTCCGGGTCTTAGCGCCACACGCCACGACATCTATTGGACGGAAATTGAAACGTTACGGAGACGCAATCATGACATGACTACATAGTCATAGGTATTTCACGTTTTATGGGCAACCATAATTGGCTAGAAAATTAAAAGATAACTCAAGGGACTTTTCTTCGACCACTTTTTAGGCTCAATTCACACCAGAAGAGCGGCGAAGCGCAGCGACCCGCTCGGTAGAGAAGGCGCGAGATTTCCCGCAACTGCTCGAGAAGTCGCTGGAATGCGCGGGAAGTCTAAGGGTCAATTCCCACCAAAAGAGCAGCGCAGCGCGGCGTAGCGCAGCGACCCGCTCCGTGGAGAATGCGCGACGATTCCTGCGACTGTTCGAGAAGCCGCTGGAATGCGTAGGAAGTCGCTGGAATTTACATAATTATTGACATATTGACATTGTAATGTAAATAGCGGGGCCCATTGCAAATAAGATAAAAACAATAGGTTTTGACACATTTATTTGTCATACTCATAGCACAACTACATACAACAATATAAATAAGCTCACGGTAACCTAATAAGTTGTTCTTTTAAACTATAAGTTTAAACAATAATGTAATAACAGGGCCACAGGCGTGTTTGGCTGTCAACTTTCCTTGTAGTAAATAATTAATAATTAAGTTTATACCTGGCTTAGGTTTCTCAGCCGCTCCTAGGCCGGCAACCGAGTACTATGACCGTGACCGGCTGGCCGGGTGACCTCTCCGGGAAAGCCGTCTCGTGCACAGCTTTACCGCAGACGTCACCACTGGCCTAACCGAGCCATCGGGCTAGCACGGCATCCACAGCTCCAAGAATATACTAAAATTGCTACCTCGAACTAAGGCCCGTCCAGACCGATGAATGCCAGGACCTCTCTTAAGAAAGCTGCCTCGCGTAAACAGCTCTCTCACGGGAGGCCAGCTGAGCTCGCCACACCGGTCCAGGCGAGGATGAAGACAGGGTCGTTGCCTCCGCAACGCAGCCCCAAGGCAGGCAACCCAAACGCGTCAGCCAAAACGCGTCTCCGAAACGCGTGCCCGTCCAAAACGCGTGCCCAAAAACGCCTCCCTACGATAACAATATCCAGGTTAATAAACAACAAACTAAAGGGTTTGCGCGATCAGAGAGAAAGCGACTACGCCTCGTCTGAATGACGAGAACCACGTGTTCAGTAGACTCACCTCGGCGGATAAGGAATACCGCGGCAGCAGCCCCGTAGTCCCATATCAACGCCGGGGAAGGCGTATAACATCACCCCAACACGTGCCCCCACACGACAAAGAGGCGGGCCATAGCCCGAATCTGGGAAAGTGAAAAACAAATGAGATTCGATGCTACGATCAAAACCACGCGACGCCGGCTCGCAAACAAAGTATAATTTCCTTAGGAAATATTAAAAACTCACCGATTCATAAACTATACGACGCGCTCATGCGGCCATTGACGCAGACGCCGACAAGACGAAATGTCAATCAAAATGGCTGAACCCCTTCCGGCCTCTCAACTCTGTGTTGCCAACACAAACGCGCCGCAAGCTGCGTTCAGAAACGCCTTAAAATGGAAGATGACCCGTACAAAAACGGACATTACAACATATGTATTGACAGCGGCCGTCGCGACTGCTCGAGCATCCTCGGACATTCCTGCGAAGGCTCGCGCAGTCGCACGGCTTCGTTTATGGAATGCGTTGTTATTACCATGGATACGCGGGCATGCGCCCGCATCGTTAGAGTTTCTCATGCGATAATAAGTCTTATTGTAATGAAAATAAAGTTGAAATTCTCATTCCACGGAGCGGGTCGCTGCGCTACGCCGCGCTGCGCTGCTCTTTTGGTGGGAATTGACCTTAAGATCTCTGGGCGGGATACTGCCAGTGGCCGCTGGCGATTGCTCGTGCATCCTCGGGCATTCCCGCGACTATTCGCGCAGTCGCACGGCTTCGTTTATGGAATTCGCTGGAATTCCCGCGGATCCGCGGCATCCGCGCGCCTCGTTGGAGTTTCTAATGCGATAATAAGTCTTATTGTAATGAAAATAAAGTTGAAATTCGCATGACACTGAAACTGCGCTCCGCTACGCCGCGCTGCGCTGCTCTTCTGGTGGGAATTGAGCCTTAAAGCTCTCTGAGCGGTGAACCGTATGGCTTTCGTATTGGCTTACATAGACATCAAATCATCGGTCGCCAAGGCAATGTTTATCTTATCTGTTACGTAATAGATGTGTCTTTGATGTCCTATTTCGCAAGTTCACGGTATAATTTAAGCATTTAATTTTGACCATACATGTAACCTTAGGAAAAGTGGCGGAAGAAAGGGGAGGGGGAATATCAATAATAACAAAAAAAATGTAACCTTCATGTTGGAAAGGTAATAAACAACAACTAACTCAGAGAAACATTTTTGAGAAACCCGACAAACCCTAATAATGTGTCAAAAACTGTTAATCTGATTTTACTCTAAAGTTAGATCACTTGAACATCTGCTGAAACTTTAGCAGGCATTTAGAGTGTAAATTAATGAGCTGTAATCATTAGCCCTGACGCTACACTTACAATTTTTCTTTCACCTTATCAAATAAGCCTGCCTGAGTTCTATTAAAGGAAATAAGGCCACGCTATCGAGAATACTAGTGAATCTCCACTCCTCAAGTAGCCTGCAATGAGAGGGTGCTATTAGTAATCGATATCATTAATGTATTTTACCTAGTTCTAGTCAATAGGTATGCGTTGGTCGTATTCTTTCGTAAATTTATCGACGACGCAGCTGTTACCTGCATCTACGTCTATGTCGAAGTTGCTTACCGCTGGTGAACTATGATTTCTCGCGAATGATGTATTATTAAGGCAAAAGGTAGCCTCTCTCGGTGGGAGAGTTGAACAATCTTGATACGTTACTTCGTTAAAATTTGTAATCTTTATTTGGCCATCGAGTAACAAGACAAAAAATATACATGAATAATAATTATTGAATGAAGCGAGAGTCCGAAATTAAGCAAGTGGCGTTCTGTTGTCTTAGCCCATCCTGTTGGCAGGGAATATGAAATAAACTACCAGTACGCGCTCGTTTAAAATTATAATTTTTACACTAGTTTTCTTTATCTTTTCCATCCATATTTTTTACTCGTAGTTTACTGATGCTTCAAGTCCTAAGCAAAGATTCAAAGCTTGTCACTTAGTAATTAAATTTGAAATCCCTAGTAATCCCTAGTAATAATTACAAATGCGAAAGTAACTCTGTCTGTCTGTCTGTTACGCTTTCCCGCTTAAACTTCACAACCGATTTTGATAAAATTTGGCATGGAAAATCTTTAGACCCTGAGAAAGGACATAGGCTACCTTTTATTGCGAAAAAAGGTAATGGCCAAAATAACTATTCCACGCGGACGAAGTCGCGGGCACATCTAGTTATAAATAATACGCATTGTTTAATTACATTTGTAATATTACAGCAGTTATAATGTTTTTTTACTGGGTTCGCAAAGTTCTGTCACTGTTAGTGGTTGCATTTCACTATACGCTTTGTGTCCGCGCAATCAATCGTGAAAAAGTAAACATCTATCAAATATATTTTTGTAACTTATTGTTTTTTAAAAATATCAAAAACTTTTCAATACATACGCGGAAACGTTACATTACATCTACTCATAGCGTGTCTACAGATTCGCTTGCAAGAATGGTCATAGTAGAAATTGCGACTTGTTTAATATCAAATTATTCGCATCAACATTAAGTAATTTTTAATATTGCGGGCGTATTCGTTTGAATAGACTCCTGTGTATGGAGTTGAATCATTAGTCTGCGGGGTAATTAAAGCAGATTACAACGTTACACAGCAGATTAGTAACGTAGCATTCAGCCTACTTAATTATTGTAGGTAGTGTAACATAAAAAAAAATCCAACCCTTTACCTTAGATTGTCTA